>JANHGB010039672.1:35328-49443 GCA_026283785.1 Coracopsis vasa
AGGAAACCAGATGGTAACAAGGTCATCCCTCAGCCTCCTCTAAGCTGAACAAACTTAGTATTCAAACAAAGGTATCTTACCTCTTCAAAAGGCATGCAATACCACCACACAGAAATACAGTTTGAAATGCAGGAAAATTGTCCTAATATAACTGGGCTGTTTTCACTGAGATCCTGTAGCTGTAGCCATCCCTCCCCTCCACGCCTCCCAAAAGCCTGATGTCTGCTTCTTCTCCCAAAAGCCTGATGTCTGCTTCTTATATGCAGAGGAATAGCATTCACTACAGAAGTAAAATGCCTCCTAAATCAAACCATAAACTTTAAAAGAAAATTTTTCCCTACTACTCAGTCCCAGACAACTATGGCAGAAATAAAAAAAAAAAAAAAGGGGGGGGGGGAGGCGTTAGTATTAGTAGAAAGAGCATTTCTATGACCTTTATTGAAAGCCCATAACTGTATGGCTCATGAATAGCTAACAGAATCTATTTTCACAAAATTGTTTAAGAAGGTGAAGAATGATGAGGTGTAAAACTCAAATTCCACGTCTTTCTGCCTCTGCAGAAGTTCAGTGCTATTATTCCCTCTCCAACTTTAGCCATTACCTTTTTCTGTACTGCTCCGACTATTTTTTCCTGTAGCTCTTGAGTGGAATGAAGCAGAATCATGATTCTGTGCAGGAGGTGCAAACAGTGGTGGAATTCCCAAGAGTGGTGGGAAAAAAGCTGCCCCGGGACGAGAGTGCGTGTCCGCTGTTCGCCACCATTCTGCACCACAAAGGAAATAAAAACAAACTTCAGTTGTTCTAATAATGTATTTAAATACTTCTGTAAGCATGTTGCTGTGCAGAATCTAGAGCAGACTGACTAAATCCAGGAGTAAAAAGAAAACACAACACTCAGGAACTTCTTAAGTGACATGAATTTCCTGCAATTCTTGTCTTAAGCCACTGAAGTCACTCTGGTACAGATTTCAATGCATTTTTAATTTAAATATAACCTGAAAATAAATACTGCATAGAAGGCTATGTGACAGTGATCACCCAAAAATAAAACTGCTTGTCTTTAAATGGGATCAATATTCACAGGTCGCTCTGGAACATTATTACCTCAGCAGTCTTTCTGTATCAGAGCTATGAAAAAGCACAACAGGTTGAAATCACCTCTGTAATCCCAGTCTTGGAATATTCCAAGACCTCCACCACAAATACATATCTGAAACAGTTCCAAGAAATGACGTATTTAATATTGGATTTTCTAGCTACAATACAATAACTCTATACTGACTCTAAGAGGTTTCTACCCTGGCCTGGAAAAAAGCAGTCTGTATTTTTCTGTAACATCTCTATTAAAATGGTTGTTTCACAATAAGAAACAACGCTACTCTGTGCTGCTTGTTGCATAAATTTAAGTAGTTTAGTAAGAAATTAAGGTTTCTTATTTTTTAAAAAAATCTAACATTCTTTTTTTTTGTTTTGTTGCTATTTTAAGCTTCCATCTTAAATGGTAATTTATTTCCTTTTTACAAGAAAATGAACTCAAATGAGTCGACGCTGTCCCTACAACTTTCAACTTTTAACGCTCTTGACTATAGCAGAAACTATTTAAAATATTTATGCAACCCTTATGCAATCCTCTTCTGAAAATTCTTGAAACTCTGCAAGACCAAATTGTTTTGGGGTTTTTGTTTTGCTTTTAATAAGGCACTGCTAAGCCTAAGCAGCCCTGTAAGAGGCAAATATCCAATGCACTTCTCTTGTCATAAAGGTTTCTGTGCGTAAACAAGAGCCCAGAAACAGTGTGCATATTTGCACAGAGGAATTCCTTAGAAGTGTCTGGATCATCTTTTATATCTGTTGCAATAACAGCTACAACATATTGTAACACATTTATTAGTCAACAACTGAAAAAAAAAACCACAAAGCATAATTAAGGAAGAACCTTTCATATCCCTCTGATGAGAAAGAAACTGTAGAAAGAAGATCTTACGTTAAACTTTTCTATATGAGAAAGGAAAACGTGTGTCTTTGAAAAAAGATGCAGTCATATTTTCTCAGGGAATAAAAAACTCTTCCAAACTTCTCTTAAAACCAACTCTCTCCACCACCACCAATGAAAGCAGAAATGATATCACACTACACGAAGCAGAAAAATCAGAAACATGACACATAAGTGCCTTTGCGACAAGGGCTAGAAATGTAAAACCTAAATCTAACAAGCAAGTGCACATAAAATAATTCAACTCAAGCAAGAGATGGTTATCTCTTGGCCAGGTCCTATACTGGCCGTACAAATCTGTGAAGGTGTTAAAAGGGTAGCAATAGTAAGTAGTTTGGTGCAGTTGATTTATACAAAGAAGCTGTTAAGACACAGCGCTTTTTTATGCTTAAAATATCAGATCTGTGCATATGCTTTCCAGTCTTATAGTGAAAACTTCCGTATGCAACACCAAACACTAGAAATACACCAGAAGGTGCAATCTACACGAGTAATAGCATGGACTAGGTGGTAAGCAAGTCTTTTCTAACTTCTGTGATTGACTGCTTTTTTTCTGCTTGAAAATTATTTCTTTAGGGCTTAAAGTGCAATTATAATTTATTTTATAATTTTTAAACCCTGAAATATAGCTTAAGTTGTGGCATACATTCAGGACAAAAACAGTTTTGCATAACATCCCTGTGAAGAGCTGAGAGCAAAATCTGTGGTTTGGCTCACCAGCATGCTTCATTTCTTAAAAAAAAAATAAAAAAATAAAAAAAAAAATCTAGAGGTTTTATCATACATTTCATGGATGATAACTGTGCTGCACATATAGAACTTCTGCCACTTTACATATATAAATTACCAGTGTAATTAAAGGAATTAAACCATATAGCTGAGCAGGTTTTAGCCTAATGCATTTTTCAATATTTTTTTCATATTGCTATGAAATACATTTTGTTAAGAAAAGTAAGAAATAACTACCTAGGTAATTGAGACTCTCAATAAATACATAAATGAAATTTGAAAAACACTAATGAATTTTAACCTGCCAGTGTCAACAAACATTGAAACTGTAGTAAGAGCATACATCACAGTGATTTTAAAATGTTATAAATTAAAGATTTTAATTGCTAAAAACCCACAAAATATGGCTAGAACACCAGCGATGAAAATAGAAGACTGGACATGCCAGAATAACAATTCCAAAACTTTCAGCATGGTATGGTAAGCAGTCTGTAGCTGATCTGCAAAAACTTCACATTATCTTAAATTTGGAACTTGAGCATATATGGCTGTATATAGTAGTTTTGCATGCATTCTGAGTGACCCCACAAATTTACAGAATTATTGCCTTGAAATGTACTAGCCAGGAAATGTAAAAACAATGGTCACTGGACAATATATGAGATAGTACACGTGCAGACAATTGCAACCACATTAACGACAAAGGTGCTGTTCAAGGGCTTAAGCAAGATTGTAACTACATACAGCCAGACTGGCTAAGATAACTTCTGAGCTACTTATTAGATTACCATGATCTATGGAAAATACCGCCCTTCAATGAGACAGAAGAACCAAATTAAGATTATTAATTTCACACACACACATACACACTTATTTAACCAGGTACATGAAAATAAAAAGCCGCCTTTACAGACATGAGTGACTCAATTTTACTTGAAACTTCTAAGAGCATCAAGAGAAGGTCAGAAAATTGTCTAAGGTCAGGTGCAGAATTCTTTCATTCCTTCTTCAAGAGAAATAAAATCTTTTCAATGTAGAAAAGTTTCTCTTGCAAAATGGAATAAGGTCAATGGAAGCTATGATAAACAACTACCATCCCTTACAACAAAGCTTAAAATGAGCACTTGTTAACTGTGCTGCACTAACATGTATTAGATGGCTGTTACAACTGAATCAATCTTTCATACAAATTAAAAAAAATTACTGAACAAGAACATTACAGATGAATCGGTATTCACTGCTTTGTAAAGTGTTTTACCGCTCCTTATTTCACCTCTACACGCTTTTCTTTTAGATGCTTTTGCTTTTTGCAGGTATATCTGCTTTTGCTCCTCTGGCATTAATAACTAATTATTAGTAGTAATAATAATATGCCAAAGTTGTCTTATTTATATCACACTAAATTTTTAAAATACCTCAAGTCCTCTTTGCAGTATTTGCTGTGGGATTTTAACAGTATTTAATCCGACACTCCTAAACTCTACTGGTGGTGAAATCCCACAGTCCTAAATTCTACCAGGAGGATACTGGAGGGATAAGATGGACATGCAGGGCCTGATCAGGCAAGAACAGGAGAGGTCTCTTCAAGAGTCTCACTTCTTGGCAGGTATATCTTTTCTTCAAACTACAGAAAAATTTAATTAAGAAGCATTTTGACTTAACTGCGTACTTTGGAGAATGCATTACAGTATTTAGTTTACTTTATAAAGCTTTACTCTCAGAGGTAAGATTTACAGAGTACAGAAAACACTAGCTAACTGACGTCTTACAGGGGAAGTAAGATGCACCATTTTGTATTCATCTCTCCTGTGCAATCTGTTAATATTTTAAAGGGTGGGAGACTACTGACTTTACAAGATGCCACCAAAAAAACTGATTTCTCAGTATTGCTTTCAGATTTCAGTATTGCTTTCAACTTCTGATTCTCTTCTTTGTGCATTTATTTGAAGTGGAACAGGTTGTTCCAAGCCAGTATGCAGTCCCAGTCTTGAAAGTTTCCAAGACCAAACCAGGTGAGGCCCTGGTTGACATGGTCTGATCTTGTAGATGGATTCTGCTCTTCAGACTAGAGGCCTCCTGAAGAGGCCTAGACTAGAGGCCTTCAACCTGCACTTTCCCATGATCCTACAAACTTACAGGCGCTTGTCCATGTAAACTCAAGACAATATCCATATGACCAAGCATTCCGTGTTTTCCAAGCAACTCACTTTACCACCAAACGCATCTGCACAATGCACTTTTGGGGGACTTTGTACGCAGAAACCATTAGTTGGCAGTGTCTGTTAATTCTTTTCCTCCTCCTAGATTTTTTGAATTATCTTATTGTGTTACTATATACAATGAATAATTTTGGCGTGATCTCCTGGCTGCAGTATCTCATCATGTTAATTGTTATGAACACAGGTGCATTCCCTATGATTTTTCATTTATTAGCACCTACAAGGCAACATAGTGCCAATATTGCATACACAATGCAGAGAAATTCCTCTTACCAATTTCAAATTCTGGGGTTTTTGTGATGTATACAGGGAGTACTTTGTCATACTTTCAGCCCACGTTTAAAACCACTGTATTTCACTTTGCTGAACTTCAAATGTCTTCAACTTCAGTTAATAAATTATTGCATTTAAAGAAAAAAAAGCAAAACAAAAACAAACCCCATTTACATACCTACTTCCAAGGTACAAGTGATGCATACTGAATACAAGTGGTGTCCATACTGAACTAGTAATACTACACGTTAGTTACCATCTCCTACACAATTCAATTAGGAAACACAACAATGATGCTGATGAGCAGTAATGCACTGTAATGTTTTGTAATACTTTTAAGACAAGTCAAATTAAAATATCCCTTGAGCTTAAGTTTATCAACTTTCTTCATCATGCGACAAAAAAAAAAAAAAAAAAAGAGTAGGTGATTTTACACGATATTATGCATCACCTTGGCCTTTAAAAGAAAACAGCTGCACTGTGTGCTGCCTAAGCCATTATCTAATACATCCAGAGAAGAGAAGCCATTAATTTTTAAATAAGCATTTAGAAGCATGGAATAAAACAAAGGAAAAATAGAAACAAAGTTTTTCAACAATAAACTTACCTGTAATGACATTTTTTCTCTTTCTTACTTGTTAAAAACACGAACAGTCCATCTCACAATTAATTCTAGTATTTCCTATTTTAGTGTTTACTCTTCAAGTTACTAACTTACCATAAACATTCTCTGCCTTGCAAAATTTTATATTAAACCACATTCCTTAACATTATTGACTTACTTCAAATAGGTTAAATATTTTTGTGCACAGCTTTTGAAATTCTGTTAACCACTAACACAAATAAATGATTGAAAGCATTACTCCAAAGGGCAACATAGAGTTCAACAATGCTGGTCTCTTAGTAACAAGGAGTGATAACTGTGAATGCCTTTGTTAATATTAATGAACTTCACGGTGCTATATGAGATTTTCGAAAGAGCTAAAAAGGAATAAATGCTTAAATAATGCCTTATAATACAAAGCACCAATGCACAACCAGCAGAAATACAAAAATAACATGGTATTTCTAACAATGCTAAGGACATTCCAACTTACACAGCAGATCTAGAGAACTGCTTAGGGTGACAGAAATTAATGTGTATTTTCCTCCTTTCTGTGTTGTTCTTTAATCATTACAGTGCTAGCAAAGTTTGCTTTCTACATTCCTCCCAGCAACAGTAAGTCTTTCAAAGAACTTCTATGCATGATTTCATAGTACTGGTGAACATCCCTCAGTGCAAAATGCTATTACCATCACATTCTCCCTCAACATTTGCAACTGCTGTAAAATTCCACAAACTGTAAATCACCACTTTAAGTATCATTTCAATTTTGCTATTGTCACTTAGCATTAAGAATCTTTAAAAATCAAGTCAATAAATATTTACAAGCCTCATATGAAAATTTTGATAAAACCAAGGACTACAAAAAAAAATACAAAAAACATTTGTTTATACAGTTTTACAATATAGGCACTAAATCTGATCTTTCTCAACATTTTTTCAGAAGCCAGAATGCCATTTTTATAGAAAGCCTGAAACACAAAATAATAGTTGGTGTGTAAAAAAGTCTGAAAATTTAGTGGAAATTCAGAGACCTTTCCAATTAAAACAACCTTTTGGCTTTGTGCATTTATGTCCACAATTTTTAAATCCCTGTGGGTCCATTCAAGGGGAAATAGTGGACTACAAAAATATTGAAGATTTTTGCTTTGATAGAAGCAGCATCTGGTTTGGGATTTTTTTTATTTATTTTTAAATAAAAAGTTAATGAACTTCCTCTTTTTTGAAATTTTAAAATAAAAATCCCTTCAGGTCTGAAAATATCAAAACAGTAAGACTTGATTGTTCAGCTTTGAACAGTTTCACACTTTGGTATTATTACTCCTCATGAAGACAAAACATTGAATTATGGTATCAATTACTCATGTGAGAAAAGGCTGTTGATTTATATTTTTCCAAAGTTGCTAACACTCGCACGAGATGAACTGAAATCTTTTTCCAGAGCCAATTTTCTTTTACAATGCACCTTCTTATTTTCAGCAATGGGCGAGTAAGACGAAAGCAAGTAAAGTATCCCTTTACTGGACTGGAATGCTTTAATTATTCAGGAACTAGTGCTGTATTAACCAATTATACTAACAGTATGTGATATATTTCATAATGGTTTCACACAGGTGCTTTGTGTATTTGACCTGGGAATATGCCAAAATAATTTATTTGTAGTGTAATCTCCCTGGAAAGCATAAAGACTCCCAGTCCTAACTCACCATGCATCGTCGGAACCTGACAGGGTATGCAAATCAAGTTTATTGTAGAGACTACTTAATAGACTATTGATTACTGAAAGGAAAATAAATAGATGAATTAGAATAAAAAGAACCTCTCTAATCCAATGCATGGATTAAGATGCCTTGTTCATTCTTAAACTATTTTATTAGATGGTAGAAAAATGAATTTTTAAATGTGAATATAATTTAACAGACATCGGGGTTGGGTTTTTTTTTTCCTTTTTAACATCACAGAAGTGAATAACATCTCAGTTTAGGAACAGGCTACAGTACTGGTCTGTCTTGACTACACAGTATCTTGTAAATTCAAGAAACTTTTGACTCAGTGAAGTTGCTCTTCCTGTCGTAGGTCATTTATTGGTAAACAAGTCTGCAGCTGGTTGACAGCTTAACACTTCTGTCAAGTTTCTCTAGGACAGTGTATAACTTTTCAGAGTGGATGCAATAGAAACCATAGTGTACTGTGTCAGACAGAGAAATGGATATACTCATAAATAAAACTGATGGGAGAGTACTGACAGTACACTACATTCCAGCTTCGTTTTTTGGGTTTTTTTTTTTCCAAGTGTCCTTGAGAAAATATATACATTCTTAAAGATCAGATGCAACCAGGCAAAGAATATGACCATTAAAAAAAATCAAAAAGGAAACAACCCATGAATACTGGTAATTACTACGAGCCCCTATCAGGTATCAGACAGAAATTAAGCTTTTTAAAGTAAAGGTTGAGAATAAAATTTTGAAAACTACTGAAGAAAAGGAGTACCTGGATTTTGTAATGAAGAAACTGATGGTTTAGTATCTTTATTACATTATTCATCTGCTTTAGTCTTATTGTATTACAACAGACCAAATATATACCCTATTATATACAGACAATGTTACAGGAGACACAAAATTACATGCTGTAATATCTACAAAGCAAAGGCAGCAAGGACAGGTAAACTAGTCACATAAATCCTCAGTTTGGGGCTGTACATCTATAGCCACATGTAAATGAACTCCTACTGCATTCTGGGAACCACCACAGAGAACCATTTTGAGTGGCAGAGCTAATGAAAGCAGTCACAGAAGTCTTTTGGAGTTGAATTTGTAGCAAAGTGAAAATTTATTTTTATTGAAAAATAAACCACGTTATTTGCTCTGGATCAGTTTTAGTTAAGAACTTTTCTGGCTGATTTGAAAGTAATTAAAATAAATAGTTGAGACATAATTATAGGTATGCAGATGTTCTGAATTCTCTTTTTCTTTCCAAAGAAGCAGCAAATTAACAAATGCAGGCTGTAGTATGGCACTCAGAATCCAGTGGTTCTATAGTATCAGAGCTGAATAGATTTTCAGTTTGGAGAATGCACACTTGCTCACTCTACTGCAAGAACCAAATTTGATCTGAAAGTAGTGGATTACCATGTATTTAAGACTAAAAACTTCCTATTTACTGTACACCTTATAAGAACCAGTAGCACTCAGACTTAAAAAAAAAAAAAATGTCTATGATCTGTTCTTCAAAGTGAAGAAAGAAACAGCAGGGAAGAGTTATTTATTACTTCTTGTTCTGTTGATGAAATATGCAACCGAGCAATCGAAATATGAGTTTAATTCACAAAAATGAGATTCTTGCATGGAGAAATCTTCTATATAAGTTTCTGATTCAAGGCCAGATGTTTCAGTCTAGTCAAGACTTATCTAAGACTATGACATTTTGAAATTCACCCTTTCAATCTCAAGTTCCATTAGAAGAAGCTGTTCTCCAGATATAAAAACACAATAGGGGTTGGGTTTGACTATTAAGAACATGACATATACTCAAGAAGTTGATTACTAGATCTTAATCTGAAAGTGGCGCAAAGTTTGACAGAGCAATCCTTAATTTGATCCTTGCTTCTGAGGATTACATTTGAAATACGCAATTTCAAGTTAATTTCATTCCTTCAGTAAACAAGTACCATGTAAAATTTATTCACATGTTGTTAATGTCGCTTAGAAAATAAGGAAAACCAAAACCCAACATTTTTCTTCGATGCATCTGTGCAACCTCTTTACATTTGACTTGTAATAATAATTACAAGTGTTGACAAACACTAAAAATCACATTGCAATATATAATTGAGTCATTTTTACCGCATGTGTTGATTGTGGAACTGAGTGACGCAGCTCCAGTGGAAAGGCCACCTTTCGATACAGCTGAAGCTACAGATGGTGTAGAAGATGCTGGAGTCGAAGCAGCTGCAGTAGAGGAGACTGACGATGACGTTAACCTCTCTCCAGACTCCATATCTGTAAGAGAGAACATAAATGTCTTCTAAGGCAGGAAATTAAACTCACAAGGGGACTACAGGAGTACCTGTGCTGACCATGTCTCAGGATCTGCACTCGATTCTGGTGTAGCTCCTACAAGATGTTCACATGAGAGGTGCATCACATGAATAGCACTCAGCCATCAGGGGAATTCAGCACAGTAAGGGAATTAGGTAGTGCTATCAAGAGCTACATCGTATTTTGATTTGAACACAAACAGCCTCACCTGGGATCATCACACCCACTGCTCAAGAGCTCCATTTCAGCTCAGGCTGGCACTTTCAGCCCTTGCCTGAATCAGGACATCCCAGGTTGTGCTCACGCCTCCTTGCTAGGCCCCAAGGCCTGCACCAGCTCCTATCTTCTCTACTCCTGATCAGACTAGTGGGTAGACCCCAGGCCTGACAGATTCCTTTGTTTCTTCTGGATCCTGTGATCAGCACAGTATTCGCATCCAGACAGACTGTGCCAGCATCAGGAAAAGCACTGCCTGCATCATTCCTGACTGCCACCTTGTCCCTCCTTACAAAGCAGTCCTGCTCTTGCTGCTCCCTGACAGACCCCAGCTTTACAGAACCTCTAATGCATGCCAAACAGCCCATATCTATTCTCTTAATTTAGGAAAAGACCCATCAATTATGGTGAGATAGTATCAACATAAGAACTCCTGTAATCTGCTAGCTTTTTTTCCTGGTAAGCTTTTTATATAAAATAAAGCATCACAAGTTACCAGACTTACTTCACTGAACAAGCATCCGTATTTCAAAAATAAAATCACACAATAAAGTTGTTACTAAAAATAATGCTACTTGTTGAGAAGTAGCTTCTCAAATACTTTAAAATTCCAGCTAAGCAAATGATGTCTAAGCACAGTGGTAGCAAAGTCGAAAGACTATCTGGCTCAATCTTCCAGGACCGCAGTTGACCTGAGTCAGTATCAGAGTATAAGAAGGGGAAGAAACCTACAAAAGAAACAAGACTAGGCACAGTTAAGTCCTAACAGGGAAGTTCCTGAGAAACTGGTACCTGTCCTGGAGCTCCCCTTCAACTACAGAGGCAGCACCCTTTCTCAGACCTATCACTGGAAATGTGAGGAGGCCAAATAATAAGCAGAAGTCAACTGCTGTAAAATCTCACTCCCAGACTCTGTAAAACAGAATGCCAGCTACACAGGGACACACTTTCACAAACTTTAATCAATTCAGAAAACTGATATGTTAAACAGCACTTGCGATCCAAGTTATGTTAAAACAGTGACCTCCCAAATACTCATTTGGAAAGCCAGCGTAAGAGCTGTTACCTACTTTTCAAGAAAGATGCAGCATCACTGCTTCCTCTCAGCCACAAAAAGTGAATCTTAAAAAGCCAGAGGAAGTAAAAAAGCAAAACTCATGGAGAAACACACAAAATATCTGGAAGATACGCTGTGTCTATCTTAACTGAGTCATTAATTCCTTATCACAAATAGTTTTCATATGTGGCAATTTCTATGTACCAGCTAAAGTCTCCAGACTCTTCCCTCTATCAAAAGTGACAATTCTGCTACAAGAGCACTATGGCTTATCATATAGAACTGCCTACCCTTTACGCAAGCTACAAACAACCACCCTGCAGAAAACAGCACTGAAAGACTTCACTGCTTTTGTTCTTTACAGCTCCATTTATCACATACAATTTTCATGTAAAAGAAATATTTTTTTGCAAATACAGAAAAATCAACTACTTACACAGATATGGTATAAAAGAGTACCTACTGCTACACTGAATATGAGGGCCATGAATTTTTTCTTCAGAACAATAGTGGAAATTACAGAAACTGTTTCCTACAGAGAATTTATCAAGGCAAAATATTATTAAACATTTTAAATTTTTAATTCAGGACTCCTAAATGCACACTTTTCTCCAATTAAACATTTTCTATCCACAGCTAAAGAATACCCTCATTGATTTTCAGTAATATTTGACTATAATTCAGCTAAACTGCTACTCAGTGGAAGCAGGCCACCGAAAAACGCCATGCATACTGTAGACTTTAGATGTTATATTACGTCAAATCAATTTTGTAATTATTCCTATGGATAATAATTACTTGAAATCCCTTTCATAAGGGATTATGATTTAAGTCTACCTACAGATTTCAGTCTATTTGTAAACATATGATTTCACACTACCAAAAAAAAAAATTTTTTTTAAAAAAAAAATCTATCTTTGGTATACAGAGATCTATAAATACACAAATTAATATAACAAAGTACATTCCATTTAGACATTATGAATGACTTAATGTAGGTGAGGTCAACAAGCAGTTCTTGCATAAAAAAGTATGGTTTTGTTGTATTTTGGTATTCATTTTTGTAAGGATGTCCACAGTAAATTTACTGCAGATACGGATGGTGTAAGAGAAATTATAAACACATCCTAATGGTATTATTACAATAACCACTTTTAAAAGGGACTGCATTTCTAAGCTTTAATGCAGTGCATTAAAAACTCAGGATTGAAATTTGGTATTTTACTTATGTTTCCTGACAAAACATCCAGAACTCTCAAATTTATTCAAAAAAAGAAAAAAAAAAGTAAGCATTAAAATAAATCTTTACCATCTGTAAATAAGCATAGTTAAAAAACACCTATAAGCAAGCCGCACTGCTGACATGAATGGGAAGATATCCTTGGTAAATCAGTACCTTTTTAAATACAGAAATGTAAATCTAGCTATACTTGCAAGCTTTTAACAAACCTAAGCCATCTGCTTGAACTTGTAATACGGCATCAAATAAGAACTGGGAGAACAGTAATAAACTGCCCTTTTTAAGGCTCCCCTCTTTCCTCATCCCCTTCCCACTCTTTTTTTTTTTCTTTCAGTTTGCATGGGGTTGGAGGTTGGTTTTGGGGGGACTGCATTTTCAACCTTTCATTCAGCTGCTTGTTTAAAGTCATAAACAGAAAACTAGAATATTAGTGTTTCTGAATGATTCTGAACTGAAGAAATCATATTCTTTTCCTAGAGACATACATACTTTTGCTTTCGAACTAAGTCAACCCTTAATTATGTTTAGTTAATTACTCTAACCACAGCAGATGGCTGACACCAAAAGAGATAATCCCCAAAACAGTCATTAGTCAGGATCAGCAATAATCACATTGTAGATCTAATGCGTTCTGTGACTCAAAGCCCATTCCAGCTATAGCAGATCCATATTCTTTTTAACCTCAAGTATATATTAGTTGTTTGTTTCACTTTAGTGTATTTTACCAGTCAATACTTATATAAACTCTCATGTTTGTAAAAGAGAAATTGAATGGGGGGGGAATAATTTATTTTCCATGTGTACTGATTTGTGTCTACGCTTTGCCTGAAAACTCCAGATATATTCCCAGACTTTTCCATAGTGAATAATAATAATGAATGCAACTGAACACAGTGAAAACAGAAAGCAATCTCTCATTAAAGTGGAATAAAGTGAGAAGTATGCATAGCTTTACACAACAAAAATTTTTTTTCCCCTGGGGGGGGTGGGAAAGAAAAAGAAAACACAAAGGAAAAACTACTGATGTTTAATAAAAATATGACAACATATTTTGAATATGAAACAACATTCAAATCATTTTCACATTTAAAAAGGTAAGATTTCTTTAAATTACCTACCAAATCCATGCTCAAAACCTTTGCTGAAATGTATACTAACATAGAAAAAAGACCATATTCTTAAACAGATAGTAACTCCCTTCATGGGGTACTATCACAGATATAACAGTATACCGTCAATGTTAGTTGGGATGTGTGAATACTATAGCATATAGTATATACTATAGTATAGTATACGGGGTCTTGAAAAAAAATCTGAAGAGTAGGCATAACTCCAACTACCAGTTTAACCTCTCCACTCACATGTATTGCTTCATTATCGCAAAGATTACCTTTAAAACAGTGAAAAAAGAAGTTGAAAGTGGAAGTGTAAAAACACGTTTCAGTCTTCCTCAATGACAAAGTGAAAACTTGTAACAATTATTTGACCTTCAGCTGGAGAAGAGTCCCACAGCATTTGGTGTTCTCTTGTCTTACAGCAAGTTACTTAATCATACTGCACCTGAATGGAAGCACACAATAGTGTCTCAGAATTCAGAGACCAGCACAGCAGAGTTCATCGCAAATCTGAAATGCAGGTTCATTTTAGGAAGTAAAACTAAAGATCTTGCTCTTTTCCTTCAAAGTGGGGCAGAGCCCAAAAAGGTCAGCACACAAAAAGTAAATGCAGACTATGAGCGCTG
>JANHGB010039673.1:0-11388 GCA_026283785.1 Coracopsis vasa
AAAAAGACACATTTTGTGTTAAAGAACAAAAACAGATGACAGCTGAAAATAAGAGTAGTGGGCAACTGACATACATTAGCTATGAAGCCAGTAGGTATCCCTGGAAGTGAAGATCTGTGTCCATTTTGGTCCAAACAAGCCATTCACTACCTGACTCTCAGTATCTAGGCTTTCTTAAGGGTGTGGAAATGTTAAACTTGGCAGGGCAACATTTCTATCTCAACAGACCACTGAAGGCTTTATCTGGAATGGAAAAGTAAACAAAACAAACAGTTCTTCTCTACTGAGAGCACTTCTCAAATAACATATTTTTGGACTGGGCCTCTGGGCCAGTTTCTTTGCATCGACACTTCCACTCACAAGAGATAAAGCCCTGATGTCATCCAGAGAATATTCAAACACTGATTGCAAAGCTGACGGGATTCATAAACCCTGGGAGACAAATTACTTATTTTTCCAACTTCTCAAAACAAAATAGGAGCAACCAAAGAAAGGGCCCCCTTAGGTGAAATAATTGCCTTGTGTCACACCATGCAGTCAATCCCCACTCCAAGGCCGTGCAGGGAGGCATGTTGTTGCCATAGGTGAATGCTGATAGTGCGTATCTCCCTCACTCACACTCCAGTCAGACAGACAGAGACTAGCTCTGGACAGGAACCCTTGAACTCCTATAAACATGCCACTGAGGCCAAGGCGATATACTTTATACCTTTCAAGACTTTTACTGTAGGTCCACCAGCACTCTAGCACTGCTGCACAGCTTCTGAATGAGAGCCAGCTTCCATCTGCCAGGTCGCAAGCAGGCACAGGACAGACGCACAGTGCTGCAGTTGCTGCTGGATATACGCCATTGGACTTGCCCAGTACTGCATAGTTAAGGTAGGAGAATGGAGATTTCTATAGAAGCTCAGGCTACAAAACCTGAACCTAATGGTTGTCAGCACTGGAGGCTGCAGAAATCTGAAATTGGCATTTCTAAATCTGTGGACCCATCAGAAGTGTGTTCTATGCAGTTTAGCCAATTAAACCACTGCATTCAATCTGGCGTGCTGTTTGGGCTGAGGATGACACACATGAGAGGACTGTATCTGTCTCTCTCTTCTCCACTTCCCACATGCTCTTTTTCTTTCTTTTCTGCACTGCAGATGGTGAGAGGAGAAAGAGGTCAGAGGGGGAAATTTTTAACAAATCCACAAACCACAAAGTATCTCCACAAATCAAAATATGCTTTCTGTTTTCAAAACAGGAGGGAAGACAGGAAGCTCAAAAAGCAGAACTTCACTTTCTTTTTCGTTATAATTCTGTGACATGCCTAAAAATCTGACACTTAATTTTTAGATTCTTTTTTTTTTTTTTTATCTTTTCTTCCCTGGAGGTTTCCTTTTGGGCAAATAATTTTAGATTTATGTTTGTGCATAACAGCTTACTCTAGGATCATCAACAAAATATGCAAATATGAATGTGATGTGGTATGTGTGGTATTACTTTGAAAAGAAAACTATATGAAACATATACCACTTAAAACAGCATTAGCCTTCTAGGTAAACAGCACAGGCAACCTCTTAACTATCTCATAGCTGCATTCCAGTTTACACAGAAGCAATGGTGGTTAAATAGATGGTGTGATGATGTTGCATTTGAGGGGATAAATTTAACATTTTACCTGTTCATCATATCATGTTAAAATTATTTGCTCTAAATCAGTTCCTGGAGATCCTGTCAGTATTTGTTCCAAGACTTAACTAATCTTGAACTATACCAGGAACACACTGGGAATATTGCTGCCTGTGCAAAGGTCCATGGTGGGGCTATACAGGTGTGAAATGCTTGACACAGGGTAAACCCAAATCTTCAAGGAATAATCAGTGTTGAAACATGAGGTGTGCCGGGAATGCTATGAATTTCTTGGCTCAGTCAAACCTACTGCTCTGTGCAAAAACCCTGGCTGCACTGCAGTATATCCAGACATTTCTAAATACTGATAGAGTATTTACAGTTCATCTTAAGTATACAGAGACTGTAGTGTCTCTACATAGCAAAAATAGGAGTCTCATGATGGTCTTGCGGTGTGTCTGTTCAGTCTATTGTTTCAAGTGTATTTTTTAATTCTTTTTAGACCTAAATTTCCCATTTCAATGGCTGGTTTATTTGACATTTTAAATCTGACTTATTTAATCTATTGGGGTGTCTTTTCATGTCAGAAAGAGAGAGAGAGAGAGACAGAGAGTCCCTCGACACAGATACCAAAGAACCAGAAAATAGACTGTTTGGGTTGGAAGAGACCTTACAGCTTAAACAATTTCAACCCCATTCCACCAGACTAGGTTGCTCCAAGCCACGTCCAACCTGGCCTTCAACACTACCAGGGATGGGGCAGCCACAGCTTCTCTGGGCAACCTGTGCCAGGCCTCACCACCCTCACAGGGAAGAATTCATTTCTAATGTCTCATCTCAATCTCCCCTCTGTCAGTTTAAAGCCATTCCCCCTTGTCCTATCGCTACATGCCCGTGTCAAAAGCCCCTCACCAGATTTTCTGCTGGCCACTTTAGGCAATGGAAGCTGCTGTAACTTCTCCCAAGAGCCTTCTCTTTTCCAGGCTGAAGCAGCCCAGGTCTCTCAGCCTGTCTCCACAGCAGAGCCCTCTGATCCAGATCTGCTCCAGCCCTCTGATAATCTTTGTGGCCCTCCTCTGAGCTCAGTCTGAATCAAAATAAACTGAAAACTGTGCTCCAAGTGTGCCCCTACACAGGCATAAACAGGCTTTCAATCCACTGGATCACCCTGAAGCATGCCAAAACCATTAAGTCAAACCATTACATTTGGGCACTGCAGACTCAAAGGCACCAGGTCTGACCCCTCTGCTCTACAGCCCTCCACCTCCTGATCCATACCACTTGCAGGTGGTGGCATGGCCTAATTAACGACTACTCTGGGAACAACCAGTTTCTGAAGCTCAGTGGGATATTATTTATACCCATAAATAACAGAGAAATCTGTGTTAGGGAAGTGGTCACAATCATGTGTTTCACAATTACCAATAGAAATAGTTTTATTTCTCCTTTGCTAAGAACACAGAAGCTTAATTGTCATTATTTGCTCAGTGGATTACAATATAATAATGAGATATAACCATTATGTTTATTACTGTAAGTCCTAAACATACAAATCATCAGAACTTTCAGGTGATCTTTATGTTTATTATATGCTAAGAATAATGCAATTTGATAGTAAAAGTACCAAGCTGAATACTGCTAAAAGCAGCAGCTACAGCACTCCAGCTACAAAAAAAAATAAAAATGCATAAACATTAAGAGGAAATGAGCAAATGATCTGAAAGACAAAATTTGGAACAGCACTTCCATAATTGTTTTTTCATATTTAAATAAGTTACTTGAGCTGAAAATAACTTTTTTGCCAATATACAAACTCCTCCTGTTTTATCTCCAAGATTAATATGCCAGTTTAATACATGCATAAACCCAATTAGTGTTGGAAAATGTACTGTAAATACATATTTATAAACAGTCAAAGTTTATGCAACTGAAAATTACATTTATCAGTTCAAAACCACAAGTGTTTTATTTACTGAATAGATGCACAGGTTGCACTAAAACATAGTGTAACGTTACAAGTTCAACTAAGAAAGCCTTTGCCAATGAAAGAATCCACAAATGCCATTTATATTTGGCACTGGGAGTAGCTCAGCCAGCTGTGAACAGTAAGTCTGAATGAGATAGAAGCCCAAACAAAAAATCTGCTGTTACCACATTAGCAGCATGTGATCACCTGATTTCTCAGGTGCTTAGAAGAGGCAACAACCTGTAGACAAGCAAGAAGGTGTACTTTCATCTAGAAATCCATCCACTGGCAATACAGTATTAACAGCCACTCTATTTGCTTCTATATATTACCAATGTAAAGCCACTTCTGTGGCTTCATCAGTCTGACCAGGCAGTCCTGTTTCTAAATTTGTGTTTTGTCTTTATTTTATTTTTCTCTCCAGGAATTTTTGCCTAATTTTCATTCACAAAACCAGTCTATTAGATGTAAACTGCAGCAAACACACTCCATTCACAAATCTGGAGTGTAACTGTACATTCTCTAGACACAAAATACCACATCCCATTCATTTTTCTGCTTAAACTAGGGGACTAAGAGCTGGTTTACAGCCCCTATTTATTCAAATAATTGCCAAAATGCTAACTCTGCATTTGACTTTCTTCCACACCCTGACTCAAACTTCCATATAAAACACAGGATTGCAATTAAAACCCTCTCATTCATACGCTATCAAAATTTAACACACAGTACTCACGGTCTATTTATAAACTCTGGAACTATTAAAAAATATAGGAATTGCCACTAAGTTTAATAACTTTTGCCTGGGATTTCTGATTTAAGATTCATGAACTTGTGTTTTGAAATGTCTACTTCAAGTCAGGCTGCCAAGAAAACGCTGCAAAAGCTTCAGTTTTCAAAGCATACCTGTTGGTTCCAAGTATCTTGGGGGCTTCCCCCCAGTTTTGATTTCCTTTTCTTCCTTCTTGATGTAATATACCAAGTAGTGTTACCTGGAGACACTTCATTTTCACTAAATATTAATTAGCACCTATACTGATCTGATATTCTAAACTAAAAGACAAGTTGCCAAAATAGCCTAAAAATATTTATGAGATCTCACGTAATGCAAACCAGACCCTCTATCACTTGCTCATCTGTGAGCTCCCAAGCCCAGTTCCAGTGTTTCAGTTCTAAGTGCTTTCAAGGCACAGGCAAACTGCTCTAGTTTCATGCTGCCACAAGCACAAAACAAGTTCCTTCTTTGAAGTCCATGCCATCATAGCATGCTTTCCACCCCATCACACCAAGAGCGAACGCCATTGCAGAAGTTCATGCTGCTCACATACACTTCCATCCCTCTATCTCAGAAAAGGAAGGGGGAGGGTAGCAAGGACAATCAAAACCAAAAAGCCTTTTCTGAGAAACTAACAGACTAGGACTGTTCAAATGAAAGAGAGGTGACCATAGCAAGACATTACCAAGACTGAACTCACACTTAAAATAGGAAGGTGAGCAAACAACACCACACTGTTCACAGCTTTTCCCCAGTACAAGCACACAGGAGCTTCAAATGAAGCAGAAACAGGACATAAAGCAAGAGATCATTCTTCACACAGTCTACAGTACAGGTGTGGGTGCTGCTTACTTCAAAACAGGATTAGCAGGTTATAGGAACAGAAGTCTAGCAATCGCTATCAAAAGCAGTCACCACCATTAACTCAGAAAACCACACACCACCAATACCTAACAGTACTGTGGAGCAGTCCTACTACCTGCTTACCAGTGCTGATGCTTTCTCTGGCAGTGTCCAGAAGTACGTGCCAGGCAGAAAACAGTAACAGGTCACACAGACCTTCATCCTTATGTCAGGTAATTAACATTCACTAACCCAAAGACACACCCAGAGCAATAGAAAGAACACCTGATTGGTCAAATAACACTCTCCTTGAAAACTACAGGTGCCCTCACACCTGATACAGATAATAGAGTACTTCAGTCACCATAAAAGCAAGTATTTGATATAGTTTTGCATCCCCAGCTGAACTCTATCTACTCCTCAATTAGTTGCACCCAGTATGCAGCTCAATTTCAGACCCCGACTGAACCACAGGAAAACAGGAGAGTACAGAATAATTTACTTGCTGTTTTGTTTTAGTCATCACTTAAGTTTCATCATCAGGTAACAGTGCCAGTTTCCACACATTATCCTATACCTTGAGGGGAGGAATGTGAAGTGCAAACACATCTACTCAAAGGCTCTTCTGATAGTACAACAACATACAGCAAACTTTTCTGTGACTATAGTGGGAATGAGAGGAAGCAGCTAGGGAAACTGTTCGATGAAACACATTACCTACTTCTACCCCACCACCCCCAATAACTGTTTAACTTCTGAGATCTTACAGCATTCTTAAGGTATTAATTTTTTTTCTTCAAAAATCATACTTCTCCAAAGAAGTTTCCATTATTAAAAGTTCAAGCCTTCCAACATTCACATTTTAGAATGCCTCAAAACAAAAAAAAACAAAAAAAAGGCAGACAGTTCAAAACATTATGTAATTTACAAGCTGTTAAGACATGCTATTAATTTACAAAGTAATGCAAGAATAATAATAATCCTCTAGGAAGGGGAAATGTACATGTTTTACATGTTTAGAATACTGAAATAGCTTTACTCTTACAAATTAATTTGAATTTGCACCTTAATAAATTAAGTTTCAGAATAAAACCCAAAAAGGATCAACTCCCAAGAGTTCTTAGGGCATCCTTTATCACATGAAAGACACAAATACTTATGACCACCTCAATATCAAGGTCTGCCAAAGCCATATTCAGTGGTCCTGAGTAAATTAGCATTCTGGTACTCTCTAAACTGAAACCAGATTCATCTACATAATAAATGATGTCTTTATAAATTCAGACCTGTGCAAGATTCCCCAACAGGAGCACTAAATGAAGACCCACTCCTGCTTCCTGCTCCCAGCACAGTTCTCATTGCAGATGAAATTCTGACACCAAGACAAGTTTTATTCTCCAGCAAAAGAAATGAAATTTGAACACTGCAAATCAAAGCTTTGCTATCAGTGATGATTTTGGTTTTGCAGAAGTGGCATAAAGAACAAAAACTTTAAGCTTCCATTTCAATCAAAGCATGTTAGTATTAAGACTAAGCTCCAAAAGACTCTGAAAACTGACACTTTAAAAGAAGCTATCATTTTTCACAGAAGGGTAGATTAAATGAAGAACACTAGGTCTGTGCCAAACAAATTTATCTCTACAGTGCTAGTTTCAAATCCACTCAATGGAAAAATACAGGCCAGATTTCACTCTCCCATTCACATTCCACAGAAGCAGGTATATACAAACCCAGGAATCACCACCTTGCTTTAAAACCATTGCTGGCTACCTAAAATTGCTCATCTTGAATATATAACCATAGAGTGGCTTGGGTTGGAAAGGGCCTTAAAGATCATCCAGTCCTAACCCCCATGTTACATTAAATAGCATCAACATCAGCCACAGCAAACAAGGCTAATTCCAAATCAATACCAGTATGCAATATTGTTCCCTTTCAGGGTTTGCATTCATAACATCAGGCAAAGCCTACACATCACTGCCCCGCTGAAGCCACCAAATGCCTTTTTACAGGTCGCTTTTTCTTACTTTTCTATCCTTCATACCTAGGGCAGCAAAGCCAAGGAAGAGCAGTAGCCTACGTTTACCCTGCCCAAATTCAGTTTCAACACTAAGTGCGGTCTTTAAGGTGCCTACCTGAAGTGCAAAGCCACGGGGTAGAGTGAATAACCCCGACCCAGCATCCGACGGAGGAGACCCTGAGGGCGGCCTGAGGTAAACTCCGCCTAGCCCGGGACAGCCACATGGAGCACAGCAGCCTCGTTCCTTGACGATTTATACTTGAAAAGCAATGGGATCTTCTAAATTACATTAAGCCCCCCAAACACGTTTGCTATAAAAGCTCATTTCAAAGAGGAAAAAGAGCTTTACTGGCGACCAGGGCAGCAAGCCTCCCTTCCCCTGCCATTGCCTCAACATGGCGGGCTGCTTCCACAACAGTCGAGGACCCCCACGCACCGAAATAAACCTTCAAAGCCCCGCAGGAGATAGCACTGCTCACACACACACAGAAGAAAAGGTGAAAAAAGGACTTTTTTACCTCAACGCAGCGCTGGCCGGAGCTCCTGCGGTAAGGCCTTTCCCTCCCAGGCGGTGGCAGCCTCAACCCAGCCCGGAGGCGGCGAGTGTAGTATCACCACCGAAAGACTCCTAGTGCAAGTCTATACCCACCACCAGCCATGGGTAGCACAGGTTTAAAACTATCGGGTTGCCCACCCCTGGCACTAAAAACCCTCCCCTTCCTCCTTCCGCAATCATCTCCGACTTGTCAGGTGGGGCGAGCAGCTGAGGCAGCGCCATATTTTCAACCCCCTGATTAATCTCCCGTTCCTTAACCTCAAGTCTCTAATTCATCTTCCTTGCTTCGCTGGCCCAGAGTCTGACAAACTATTCCAGAAGGAGTTATCTCCAAGGTCAAAACAAGGCATAGTCCTTTTGTGTGATCTCTGGACGGAGCTGCAGGAGCAGGGGTCTGTTAGGGGACCTCCTGCCCGTGGCCAGCAGCTTAACTGGGGCAATCATAGCTAAAAATGGTGCAATCCCTGCAAAAACTCCTCGTAACTGTGGCTGCCCAAGCCAATTCCCTGGTCACAATTACGATTTGAGGGTTTTAACAAGCCCATGTTTCAAGTTCTGTGTTACTTGATCAGAATGTCACAAAGCTTTAAAGCCATGGTAACAATGCCATTTATTTTCTTAAGCAAAACGGTAAACTTCAGAAAATACATCACTTAAAGACACAGCACTAAGAGCCATTATGTTTGGGCTAAGACTGACAAAGCCTACTCTGATGTGCACATTTTGCTTTCCACACTGTATTACATGTTGTTCCCTGTCACTGCCAGGCTCAAAACTGGAACTGGCTGACTGACATGTAACAAATTGATTCAATATTCTCTTTTTGAAGATTACTTTTGTAGCTGGAATTCAGAATGGTCTGATATTGCATCTGTGTTAACCTTCTGCGTTCAGATGCTCTGATGAGCCATCCATTGCACTGCTCATATTTGCAATTTGAAAGGTGAATAAGGACAAGGTTATCGTCCCCCTGACTGCACCCCAGGCTTCAGAACCAGAGGAGAAATGACAACAGACATGTACACTTGTGGGGGGGTTCAATCACATTTGGTAAGGAAAAAGAAGTGCTAAAAGGAGTCCCAAATGCTATCAGACCAGGTTTGCTGGTTTTAATCAGATAGATTTTCCTGAATTATTTTTTCACAGTAATGCCCCAGCTCCCAAAGCTGTTACTTTTCTTATTCCTCCTAAGCTTGGTATTTCTGCCTCATACTGCACTTTAAAAATAATCTAAAAATAAAATATGCATAAATTAACACATTTTAATTGAGCGTAACAAAGTGATGACAGTACAGCCCTGAAAAACAGTTAAAGACCTAATTCAGAAAGTGCTATTTTAAGGAGATGTTCTGACACAAATCAGATTAAGGTACTATGTTAATGTGCCAGGACATCATCCACAACAGGACATTAAAACATTCCTGTGTCATATCTGAAAAAACAGTATTAATTTTGACTACAACAAATAAAAACAACTAAAAACTTTGTAAATTGGTTTAATATTTAAACTACATAAGAGAAATTTATTACAAGTGTTCATTGTAGGGAGAAATTACTTTTAAGTTATTGCTATGATTCTATGATTCTGTAAGTCTGAGCCACAGTATGTTGAAAAAAGAGTTTAATAACATAGGTGAGGTTGTTAGTCGTAGTTTCAATAGACAAGAATTCAGCAGATAGCTGGGATGCTGGACTTTTGATGCCATTTTCCTGTATGACTAGAACAAGACATAATGGTAAAGCTGGAGCCAGGAGGTCAGATACAACAAGATACGGCCATTTTACTGCCCAGAAAGGATACAATGCCATCTCAACCTAATCACTTCACAAAGTAACAATGAAGTAATTAAAATTTCCATCACTGAAGTAAGCTCATTCCTCTCCACCAATTCTACCCCATGATGTATATAAATGTTGTTGTCTTCTTTTACCCATGAGGAAATAATGCACGGGGGAAGAAATGCCTCCAAATCCAAAGCAAAAGAAGTACAATGCCAATATTTTGAAGAAGCTGGGGGCCAGATTTGGATTGCCCAAATCTAGATCTGTATATTATCGCATATTAGCAAACTAGAATATTAATGCTTACAGTTTTGACAGAGAAAGCATGAGATAATCCCCCATCACAACAACTTTTTCATTGCAACAAATTGCAATGAAATTGCAGTTGAAGTATGAAAATATTTCCTTGAGAGGCAAGGGGTCATAATCTTAGCTGTGATGCACAGTACAGAGCTTAGCATCTTGCAGAACGTAAGGGTATTTGTTGCGCAGCAGTTTCAGCTGTATTGCCAGCTCGATTACCACAGTGCAGTGCTGGCAAGTGCAGCTTTTTCTGTGTGAGAATATCTCATAGCAGATTTCATGGTTGCTAGGTAGCTGTACAGCTCAAGGGCCCTGAAGGAAGCACAAATGCTGCAAATTGGTGGTACCCAATCAACAGTCAATCTGTTTAAGGTCCATTACTTCTCATTACCTTTCAACCATTATTTACCTTCTATTAGTTCAGACAGGATGATTGTAAAAAGGATGGGTGAAAAGGGCCAACAGAACAGACCCTTTTCCAAACCAAGCCTAATTATTTTTGGTATAATTACACGATCCATCAACAGATAAATGCAATCTCCAGGCCAAACTGGCGTTGTGTCTAACTTTGAACTGGCTGCTCATGAAGATATTTGAAATATGATAATGGGAAGGAAGGAAGAATGCGGTGTACTCTTTCCTATGTACCCTTCACCATTATTGCACTGTTTAAGACATGTACAGCCTGCCTGTAAAGCCAGGACTGCAAACCTGAGACTTTTATCAGATATTCCTAATGAAAAATCAGGGCAAGATTTATAATATTTTGATAATTGTTTAATTATTGAAAAAAGTAATGGTTTTAGATCTGCTCCACCTGAGAGAGATAAGCAGAGTGTTTCTTGAAGGCTGAAGTCATCATAATGATTCTGATTTTCAGAGTGGTTACATTCGATACTACAGAGTGGTTGATACACTGCAGTATCAAATGTAACAGTCACAAATGGTTGTCTGCACTTCATGCCCAAAATCACAACTATTGGCAGTCCTCACAGCCTGTGTAATTTGTTCATGCACTTTTATTTTGTTTGAATGGCTACACCGCTGTAGGAGCTTACTACGTAATCACAAAATGGCTGCTGCTATTTTGTGTCTGTTATTGCAAAATGCAGCGCAGCTGAGCTTTGATACAACCACTGTAGAATGGTGAGATGTTTTTTAGAGTCTCAGGTAAGTTTATCCTTTCATTGCAAGGGAAGAAAGAAAGTGAGGGAGCAAGGGGGATCAATTGTATTCCTATTACACTCTTTCAAGAAGACTGAATGGAAGATGCAGTTCCAGACATTGAGCTCTCAGTCAGCCTATCTCACTGTGGTAAAAATCAACCATCATCAGTTACTGAAGTTTCAGGGAAGAAAGGTTCCTTCCCCAAAATACTTACTAAACTCATTTCCCGTATGAAGATAGGCTGAGAAAGTTGGGGCTGTTCAGCCTGGAGACGAGAAGGCTGCGTGGAGACCTCATAGCAGCCTTCCAGTATCTGAAGGGGGCCTATAAGGATGCTGCAGAGGGACTCTTCATTAGGGACT
>JANHGB010039675.1:6988-17611 GCA_026283785.1 Coracopsis vasa
AGGGGTGGTGTGGATGATGCCCTGCTTACTGCTCCCAGCCTCTGGCTGCAGCCTCACTCTGTGTGTGTGTTACCTTTTGGAAGTAATAGCAGTAATTGCCTGATTCTAAAAGGGTATTGAAGCAGGAGTTACTTGTAAATATAGACTTTGAATTTAAAAACTGAAGTGCTACATACAAATGCCAGAGTATCCCTAATATACTTTGAAAGTGCTAAAACAGCAGGATGGAGCTATCATTGAAGTCAATTTAGAACTCCCTTATCAATGGCATCTCTCAGAATTGTTGTAACTCAGGTTTTTTGGGCAGCCCTTGTCCTCAGGACTGCTCCCAGGCCACTCATAGGAGCAAACTGAAAAATAAGCCTGCAGGTTAATGATTCATGTGCCCTCCTTATGAACAATATGATGGTCTTTGATAGTTGAGTTGCATCATTTGTGGGAGATAAAAAATAAGTCTGATATCCATGTGACCTCACATGCAGAGATCAGTCAGGGCTGTCGTGTTCTCTGAGGCATCATCACATTTCCTGTCTGTGTCATTTCTATGCCTGTTACTGTTTCAAGTGTAGATGGAAATGCTTAAGTGCTTATGGTATTAGAAGGGAACTGTTTGCTTTACACTGAAGTTTGGGGAATAACTTGCTCTGTTCTAATTCTGTCCTTGATTTCTTGCATCACTTGACAGCTGGTATTTAACTGCTCTGTTTTTCCCCAGGACAGAAACAGGATTAACACTGCCTTACCTGGTAGAAAGGATTTCCTTAATTCCCAGTGAGAGGGCCTTACACTGTAATGCAGACGTGTGTAATGACTGAGGTGCCACAAAGTTGGCAGTAAAAAGTCTGTGATGATCGTTGTTTGATTATTACTGGTGTAATTTTGTCATCCTCCTCTCATTAAAGCTACTGTACCGTGTATGTCATTTCTAGATGTGAAAGACTCGAAGAGCAGCTAAATGACCTGACTGAGCTCCATCAGAATGAGATCCTCAATTTAAAACAGGAGCTGGCCAGCATGGAGGAGAAAATTGCGTATCAGTCTTATGAGCGAGCCCGGGACATCCAGGTGGGTGACAGAAGCAAGGAGACTCAAGTCCTGCCTTCAGCTTGCTCTTTCTGTAGCTCATTCACTTTTGAAAGACTTCTGTTGTTCAATATTTGGTTTTAATCCTTGTAGCTTTATTGCTAAACTGCATATGGAGAGTTCTGTAAGGGCCTTTATTCCATCTCTGACCCTTGGGTGTCTCTCCAAGGAACTTCTCTCGTGATGGCTGTGCCCATGCAGCAGCAGCAGGCTCACCTGCGGGGGAGCCTTCCCCTCCTTCCAGAGCAGCGGTTTTAATTCAGGTGTAGCAAAGTAGAAGCCTGCAGCCGTGTTTTGCCCAGGTTTTGTAGGGCTGTGTTTGGAAGTGATGGGCCATGACCTACGCACTTTTTTTACAGTAGTGTTTCCACTAAGCAGACCCTATGGTGTGTTCCCGTGTCACTAATTTTACAACAGTGGTCACATATAGCTAAGGGAAAATGGCTTTGGATATCCACTGCATTGAGTTGGAAAACAATTCTTTCTGCTGGTTTTGCCCAAACAAGGAGGTGTTTTTAAAAGAGAAATTTCTTTCAGTACACACAAGACCAAAGCTATGGAAACAGAGGTAATGAAGTTGTAGGGTTTTCCACAGAGAAAAAGACGTGGGAAATTATCTGGGCAGATGCTAAATCTTAAAAAGAAAGGCCTATTCAGAAATGGGTCTGTCATTCATTTTAAGTGCTTGTTGTGCTAGTTTTAGCAGGCATCTCTGTTCTGATAGCTGATGTGAGGTATTTATAAGTGTGAGCAGAGCATTGTGGGCCAGAGTTCTCCCTCTTTTCAACCCCTCGAGGTGCTGCAGCCAGGTGATTTCCTCTGCAGACAGAGCAGGCTGTGCTTTTGGCACGCTTGTAGATCCAGCTGCAAGTCCAGTTGGGTCCATGTCCTTCCAGGCTGCCCATGGTCAGAACAGGCTGAGCAGTTTTGCCCTGTGCTTCCATGGGCTGTTACTGAAGAGAAGACCACATGTTTCATTGATCTCCACTGACATGATGCAATGACAGAGAAATGTAACAGGTGACAATGACCTTTAAGGTGAGTTTAAAATAAATCAGTGTCTGTGGACATTGGTGCCATGGCCTGTGATAGAGTAAACAGGAGCCTTTCCCTTGGGGGAATGTTACAGTACTCAGGTTTTGTTCTCCTCTCTAATTTAACAAGGCAGGAAGAAGTAAGGTTCAAAACTAAATTGAAGTGGGGATTTCTCAATAGTTTTTTTAATCTTCACTAAAAGCTCTGAATCGTAAAGCATGAACTTGCAAACGGGGTCAGACTATTCCTCAGCATTGCTGGGGAAAAGGTTAAGTATTGAGTTTTCTTGCATGAAAAACTAGTTAAGACCGTGGGCTGATGTTGCAGAGGAACAGAGTCCTGGTTCCTTTTGCAGTGATCAATTTGAGAGAGACTGCTACTTGCTGCAGATTTCTAGATGTTACCTGATGGTGGCCTTTATGTCTGAGAAAGGTAACACTGAGGGAGCGTTAACGGAAAAGTTGTAACTTGGTATCTCCAAGAGCAGAAATGTCTCACTGCATTAATTGCCTTAAAACCTCTCTTCTCCCTAGCCCACCCACTGCATGTCATCAGTGTTGTATTGTGGATTGGGTTGGTCCTCTTGGGGTTCAGCATGGTGAAATGTCCATAAACAATCACTCTCAAGTCAAAAGTTTAGAGATGTTTTGTCCAGGATAGTCTCCTCCTTCCACACAGTTTTGGTTTGCCTCTTCCTAGAGGCAGTTTCATAAATCTCATGCCTCTTAGCCAACTCGTAGACAGCTCCTTTCTCCAGCCCTTGCAGTGTCACCCAGGGCATGGCAGTGCCACACCATGCTGCTGTACAGCCCCAGCCTTAGTACTACTCAAACCTTTCCCTGAGCTCATGCTCACTAAGCAAGCAGGATGTGGCCAAGCCTTTTTGGTTAGTTGTTTCTGTTGACTTAGTTTTCTGACAGGTTGACTAGAGAATTGAATGGGCTTACGGAAGGGTTGGATAAGCACAAGCAAGGAAAGTGATGAAAGTGGGAGGCTCTGGGAATGCGCATCCCAGAAAAGGAGGAAGAGTGCTTGCCAGACACAGCACCTTTGTCCCCTCGGTGGTCCCTTGAAAGCAAAGCAGAAGTGAGCAGCTCACCAGGTAACACCCCACTTTCTGGACGAAAGCTGGTTGCTGAGGGCTGTCAGCATCCTGCTCCCTCTGGCTCCCATGGTAAGGCAGGAAGGATGATAAGGTCTCAGGTGACCACTGCACCACACATGCAGGAACAGGCAGCTGACAGTGCAAAGTGGCAGCTGAGGCTTTTAAGGAAGCCTGACTTGTACCCAGCTTGTCACCTCCATCAAGCCTCTCCGGTATAAATGAGGTGGTGCATTGCAGACTGCAGCACCTAGTTAACGAAGGGCTCCTCACCCTCCTTGGCACAGCTTCCTGCCCTCCTGCTGCAGGATATGAAATCAGTGCAGTGACTCATGTCCTGCTTAAGGAGGGTGGCCCTGGTCTGGCCTTGTTGGTAAGGTCACAGCCATGGGCTGGCCACCATGGGGTGGTCTGTGGGGCACTGGCAACCCAGCGGTGTGTTCTTGCTGGCAGGAGGCACTGGAAGCATGCCAGACCCGTATCTCCAAGATGGAGCTGCAGCAGCAGCAGCAGCAAGTGGTGCAGCTGGAGGGGCTGGAGAACGCCACGGCCAGGAATCTGCTGGGGAAGTTCATCAACATCCTCCTGGCTGTCATGGCCGTCCTCCTCGTCTTCGTCTCCACTGTGGCCAACTGTGTCGTGCCCCTCATGAAGACTCGCAATAGGACGTTCAGCACTTTATTTATAGTGGTTTTCATTGCCTTTTTGTGGAAGCACTGGGAAGCCATCACTGGCTACTTGGAACGGTTCTTCTCTCCCCCCAGATGATGGCGGCAGGAATCGGCTGTGTCGTGTCCCCAGCACTCTTGGTGAGCTCATGTGGCAAAGATTAGTCAGCAGCTACTGCGCTGAAGTTTTAAAGTGTCCGAGTGAATTTGTTTACATTTAGAATAACGTTTTTTCTCTGCAAGACGCATTGCAATAGTATTTTTTAGATTTTATTCAAGAACTTTTTGGCGAGAATCCTGGATAATTTTTATGTAGCATGGTTCTCTTTGGATGCAAATCTTAAGATTCTTTAAAGTGTACAAAAGAAATAAATAAAATACAGAAATTTGGAGCATACCAATGGGCAATTTAAATTGTGGCTTGAACTACTGTACTAAACCTGTCAGGAAGAAGAGAACGTGGTTAGCTTAAGATGCGCAAAGCTAAATCTAGTGCACAGCCTTGAATGATGGTACCACAGCAAACCTGTAACACTAAACCTTTACTGTGAAGTCTGCTCACATTCCATGTCCAAATGTATGCGTTCAGAGGGGTTTCTTTCCTTAACAAGAGAAAAACGACGACCTGTGGATCTCCTTCCCAGCTCAGCGTCTGGGTTCGCCGTTTGTGCTAACCTGACTTACGATAACTTTCTGTAAGGCTGCCTAACTCGGCTAAGCAAATGAAGTGGAAGCCTCATGCCATACACAGTAACTGCACAGTCGTGCTACAGTATTTTGAATAGTCCTTGAAATACTTACCTTTAAGCAGAAGCCCTTGGTCGCACTTTTAAGGTTTTTTTTATATGTGTATATTCACAGATTAAAAAAAAAATCCGAACAGCATACTTGAAGAGTGTAATACTCCAACTCTCAGTGCTTCCTTATTGTTTCTAATAGGATTTTTTATTATAATTATTATTATTATTATTGGGGTTTGGTTGGTTTGGTTTTTTTTTTTGAACGGGTTGGGAGGGTCATTACTTTTTTTTTTTCTTTTTTTTTTTTCCTTTTAAATAAAGAAGTGATGTTTTTAAATGAAGAAATGCGTGAATAATTGTGAGCCGTCTTGTCCTGAAACAGTTTTGAGGATGGCGGAGGGTAGTTTCTAATGCCAGCCTAGCTGGAGCGCAGCGCTGTTCGTATGCCATTTATCTGCCTCCTGAGTGTACAGATGCAGCATCATGAGAAACATCTGTCTCCACCCATTGTTGTCATGCAGGGCCTTTTTCCCTCCTCCCTTTTCCAGATGTGAAGGAGAGTGTGTTTATATTTCTCATTTGCTTGTCATCAGTCAATCCTGGCCTCAGGATAAGAATAAGGAATTTTTGTTCATCCCTTCCAAGGGAAAAGACAGGTTCTTTTAAGGAAAGAAGTACTAAATCAACAGCCCACTTAAAAGAATGGTTGTCTCAGAAGTATCTTATTTAATTTTTAAATAAACCCCTAAAAAGTGAAACCAAAGTTTTCCTCCTGTCAGGCTCTGGTAAGATTATTTGTGTGTCTGTGTCAAGGTCTTTGTATGCTGTATTTATGTGGTGTGCCATAGAGAGCATCCTCTTTCTCAGCCATGGGGGCATGTACTGGGTGTAGATACCTTTCTGAGGCTCTAAAGGAAATGTCAGCTTCAGGTGTAACTCTCACATCCTAGCAGGTCACCACCACGTGCTGGTGGTGGTGATCCGGTGGTAGTGGCAGCCACGCTTCGTGTGCAGGGAAGCTGCGTTCACTCTGTGCTGGTTTTTTAACTGGTGTCCCTTTCACCAAGCCAAGGTTCAACTTTGTCCCCATGAAATCCAAAAAGACTCCAGGATTCTCTTTCAAAGTTAGATCTTATCTTTGGAGTTTTACTTTTCCTTCCTTCCAGGCTTAAGTTCCTTTTAGGAACCAAATGTTGCCCAAGTGACCTAAACCAGTTGAAGTCATACATATATGGAACATGCACATCACATGTACGCACACAGAAGCCTGGGGTTTTGTGCTGTGATGCAAATTCTGGGTTCTGAGAAATTCCCTCAAAATAGGTAAACAACTTTGAGGGTCTCTGATTGCGAGCAGGGACGAGCCCTCCACCATCCCACCTTCCTTCTCCCTTCAGAGATGCTGTGTGTCTATAATCACAGGAAACTCAGGTACCCCCTCCCCAGGGACCCCAGCACACACCTGTCACTATGTGCACTATCTGCTCCTGTCCTACTTAAAACACAAATTGCCAGTTGCAACTGGCTCAAGCCAAAAATAATCAGCTTTCTACAGAGTTGTAGACAGAGCAAAGATTGCATAAACATTCCCTCCCTCAGCCATGCTTCTAGCTCCAGGGAGGTTTTATTCTGTTTAGTACACTTCTTGGGCTGATTCAAATGGTACAGGTAACTATCATCTTCCCATTATGTACTTTTTGTCAGAAACAACAAACTCTTAAGAACTGGTTTGGCACATGACTTTTTGCCTTTATTTCTGAAACCCTGCCTTTGCACCCATTTTTCTCAGTTTTGATCATGCTAGAATTGCTCAAGCAGGAAGGAGTTGAGAGCCAGTGGATCTGGACACGCAGTACCGCTCGTCTGTAGTATTTGAAGGAAGTGTTTGTCCCTCCTTTTGTTTATATCCTAATTTAATTTAGTGTCTGAACTCTGTGTAGTCTTTAGTAAATACCACTTGCTACTCTGCCAGAAGGCGCAGGCTTAATAGAAACATATCACCTCAAAACTGTTTGGTGAAGGCCATGTACATATGGTTCTGGACAATGTCTGTCTGTCTGTCCCTTTCTCTCTCGACAGTTTCTTCCATTCCAGAAAGTTGTCTGCAGTAATGCCATTATGATGCTGCATCCACTTCTCATATCCCAACACAACTGCCATGTATTTCGCCTTTTGCATTAGCAGAATGTTTTGGGGTTTTTCTGCCTCTTCAATTTGAAGGTCTGTGATGATTTCTGATAGCTTAACAATGATTATATTGTTGGAAATGTGATTCTAGCTTTAAAGCTCCCTTTCTTTATAAGTGGTTGTATTTGCTTTCTTGATGAAGCGTTTCTGGATGATGCATAGAAGACAGTTCCGCTATGGGTGTGTGAGTGTGCGTGTGAGTACCTTTCATTAGCCTTCCTTATGGATGTAAACTTTTTAGTGACCATCTCTGAGTTGCAGAATATTTCCCAAAACATTTTGTATTCAGAGTTGAAACTATTCTGAAGTTGCTTAGATATGTTTAGCACATAACAACTTGGCTTATAAAAAGGGAAGAAGAAAAGAGTTAGTTCAAAAAGCAGCAGCTCTTCATCAAAATTGTGGTTCAAATAAATTTCATCCATTTCTCTCAATGTAAAGAACAAAGAAAATCTTGATGCAAAAAAAAATTTACCATTTTAAATTTTATCAAGTTTTTTCTCAGGCTCATTAGTTTAGTTTAATGTTACTCAGCATGCTCACAGCAAGTACTGAATTGGTCTGTTCCAATCCCATGAGTTCTTAGGGTCTGATCAGATTCAATGTTGACTTCTGTACGTGTTGCACTGGGACAGAAAAACACTGTCTTTCAGCTTTGAAAATTGGGGGGTATTATTATTATTATTATTATTATTAAAGCAGCATTATAGCAGAAGAAGCCAAGCTACAAAGGGGTTGAAGATTGGATCATTTTGCCAGTTTTTAAGTGAATTCTGAATGTGGCTAAAGAGTTAAACCTCCTGTGTGTCTGTGTTGTGTATGCCAGGTGGTATAGTAGTAGGCAATTGACTTAGCTGTAAGTGTGGTTTAAAAGTGTAAAAAAATAAACAGAAAACTCACTTGCACGGGTTGAAAAGTACAGAAATGACACTTGTGAACGTAACACTGTAGTTATAGATCTTAAGCTGCTAATTGTTGAGAGAGATTTACATTTGTCTTGTCCGATTGTCACAGATTTATCTGTGACACTTTTACTGTATATAAAAAACTTTAAATAAAGACCTCAGCTACTAATACTGGCCTAATCTGAATGTTTCCAAAGGGATGGGGAGGAGAGAGGGTGGTCAAGAAGAAAGTGGGGAGTGTTAAAGCTGTGCTGAGCCCTCAAAGCTTAAAATTTGAGCAAGTTCTCCATATATCCGGTTATCTAACTCCATCCTGTAATCAGCCATGCACCACCATTGGCTGCGTTGTTTGGTCTCTGCGGGCAGAGGAGGAGGAAGAGCGGCACTTCATTCTTCCTCATCGTTTCCTTCCAGTCCACGTGGAGTCTGGGAGCCTCTCCACAGGGTCACCACCATTCCCATCCCCACAGATGCCCAGTTGGCAACCACTTTGTTTAGAGGGAATGGATCACATCATTTTCTCTGTTTGCACAAAAAGATGAAAGTGCTGTAAACCCAGCAAAGAGCTGAAAGAGCCAAAGCAGCTGCTTGCAGCAGCAGACCCCAGCATCTCCCCACAACCAGAATGTTAATTCCAGCAAGTTATGGATGAGGCAAGTGCATGGTGCTGCCTTTGCTAGAGCTGCCTGGCTCTAGACAGGGCACGGTGCTGAGTGTGAAGTGTGATGCTTCTGCATGCTTTTGGGGTAATCACCTGATTGGTGCTGGTTTGACTTGGTGTGGTTGTTGAATGTGGCTCAGGATCAACAGGACATGATGACTGAGGGTGAAAGCAGTGGCCGCCTCCCACGCCAGCATTCTAATCCCATAATTCAGAGGATTAGGAGTCCTTACTCAGTTTTTCAGTTATCCTGTGGGAAGCAGTGTGATAGCTCCACTCAGGTCCAGGGGGACAAACAGGAATGTGGCAAGGGTACAGCTATGCTGGGCTGACAGGGTAGAGATGAAGAATTGGCTGATCTTTCCCACTGGAGCAGTTGTTCTGATGGATCAGATCAGAACACATTGATGTGTTGGTGGTGGAAATGGGCAACCAGACAGCTCCCTACCACACTTCTGTCTTTGAGCTGGTTTTTAGCAAGCACAAAATCCCCTGTCTCCTGTAAAAGACAGTGTTGGTTAGTGTTTTGTTGGCTTCAGTGGGGCCTTCCCCTGTGACTGCAGTCAGCAGAAATGGGAAGTGAGTTCTCTGCTACCTGAGTTAGCATGAAGCAAAATACCCCAGGGCAAGCCAGCTCTGCTGGGTTGTTCATTCCCTACCCAGATGCCCCTGGACTTAAGAATAAGAGTCACCAAGGCTTGGCCTTTGTTCCAGCCTTGTGCCAGCCCTGGCCCAAAGGGACACGAGAGGGAATGCTGATGAAACAGAGAAAACGCTGCCTGAAGAGAACAGTAAGAACAGGGTGGGAAGCTGTGGTGTTTCCAGCCCAGTGCAGGTTTGCCTGTAGCCCTGCCCGTGCGCGGCTGACACCCAGCTTCCCTTGCAATAAAAAGGCCTGAAGGAGTGTGAAACTTCCTCCACTGCGCACACAAAAGCACCAAAATCCCACAGGGGTCGAGTACCAGATCTCAGCCATGACAGCCCTCAGGACATCCGTATCTCGGTCCATGGTCTGAAGAGAACTTTTTTTGCCTAGCACTGGCTGTGATGCGCAGGGAGTGGAAGCCCTAAGAAGTGGCCCATGAGCTTGTGGCCAGCAGAGTGAGGCGAGTGAGTGTGACACTGGGCTGTGAGTGTGACACCGGGCTGTGAGTGTGACACTGGGCTGTGAGTGTGACAGCACACTGTGAGTGTGACACCGGGCTGTGAGTGTGACACCGGGCTGTGAGTGTGACAGCACACTGTGAGTGTGACACCGGGCTGTGAGTGTGACAAGGGGCTGTGAATGTGACACTGGGCTGCTCCATCTCGTCAGCAGCTCCTCAGAGCTGGTTCAGGCATTGCTGCCTGCCCATGCCCCGTGTGTTTCTCCAGCCCTGTAATGGGAACACAAGCCCTGGGTCAAGACAACTCCCGTTCACCCTTGGCCTGGCTGAAAATGTCGCTGGAGGGAGACGCAGACCCGGGTGAGCGGACTGAGGGCGGGAGCTGCTCTTTTTTGCGGAGAGCGGGCTCGGCTCATCCCGGCCTCGGGCACACGCTGGGAGCCAAGCGGCGTATTTGAGAAGTTAACGTCTGCCCAGCAGAGATCCCAGAGCAGGACGTGAATTACGGCTGAGAGCAGGGCCCGTGCGATCCCAGCAGGTCACGTTCCTGGCGGAGCACTCCTCAGCAGAGGACATCTTCAAGGAAATAGCATCCCTCTGATCCTCCCGGTGCTGTTTCCTGCAGCCTGAGGCGGTCGTGATCCGCGCCATGGGTACAACCGCGCTCTGCCGGAGTGCCCGGGAGCTTCGGCCCTGTTCCTTCCGAGAACCGCCCTTTGCAAGCTCCCTCGCTTGTTTCGGGCCAGCTCCGCTCCCGCACTGGTCACAGGTGCATTTCCCCCGCTTTGCAGACAGGCTGTGACAGCCACCAGTGGTGTTCGCCTGCCCCATCCCGCCCTTTCCAGCCGGGACATGCACCTTGTCGCTGGGGGGGCCGGACCGCGGTGCCCCGATCCCCACAGACCGGGCAGCCGGGTCGGGCCGCGGCGCTACCCGGGGCCTCCCGCGGGGCCTGCTCTGAACCACCCTCATCCAACCCGGTTCAACCCCCGGGCGGAACGGGGCGGTTTAATGGTTCTGATCCAATTTACCCCCATCTAAAGGACACGGGCCCTGCCCCAGCAAAAACCCTCCCCGAAGCGCTCCCGTGGAGCTGGCAGCGCCGGGGCCCCCCTCCCGCTCCAGCCGAGGGGCCG
>JANHGB010039676.1:0-12579 GCA_026283785.1 Coracopsis vasa
AGACATACCTATGGAAAGGTACAGGAGAAGGCAAGCCCCAAGTGAGGCAGGGAAGAGAAAAGCAGGTATTGGATGAGAAATTGTCTCCAAAGGCAGTTTCCAAAGCTGGCACCTGGCAAATGAATTTCAGGGTTCTTCAGAAAGTGCAATCTGATAACACATAATATCACTTTCTTGAGTAAAAAGTGACAAGACGGATGCCTTTTGCTCACTCTGTTCTAACTATTTCTTGCTGTCTGAGTCATCTCATCAGCCTGCTCAAATGCAGAGATGTTATTGGCGTATAATACCACTGACTCATGCCCCGTATTTCAGAACTTTATGAGAGAAAGGAGTGGTCCAAAAGTTTTATGAAAAAACAGCATTTGGCCATATTAGAAATTATCAATTAGCATCAGCCACAAAGCTACCATGCAATCAGTGCTGATCATAGGGCTTTCATAGTGTCTAAGCTCCAGCCCTAACCAGCCTTACCTCGGTATTGGTCAGTGCTCTAATTTTTTAAGTCAGCAGCTGGGATTAAACTGGTATAGCTGGGTACACTTCTAAGCTGCAGGACAGGTACAATTAAAGAGAGCTATAACTGTTCCAGGATACGATTAATTTTTAATTTTGTTTTAATTAACACCAATAAAATGCCTTCAAACCAGAAGTTATGAAGTTGAGTTTCTCATAAGCATTTGAAGGTCCAAAGTTATTAAATAGAAAGTATTTTCAAAAAGAGAATATTTCTAAAATTATTGCTCCTCAGTTTTTTTATTAGCTTTTCCCTCCTGAAATGGGAACAATAAATACTATTTGTACAAGAATAAGAACAGGGAAGGTGTCTGAGACTTGAGAGTCATTTGAATACCTATAACCCCACATTCAAACCTTGCCATCTATGGTGATGAACATTTAACTATAACAGCTTTGCTTTTAACAACCTTAATTCCTCTCTCTCTCACCAGAAGACCTGTTGCTTGCACTAGGATACTTCATGGATGAATTGGATTTTCATATTTTCTAACTTTTTTTTTCCCAAAAGCTTTAAATCAGCATTTTATGAATGAATAAATCCGATCTGCCAGCTGTTAAAAATCTGCTTCAAGGCTATGAGATTTAGGCCATTTTATTTCATTACTCTGGTGTCACCACCAATAAATAAACTTGTTACTGCACAACTAAGAATATTACAGTTTTTCTCAAAGGGAACTGTTAAAGTAAGCTGTAAACTTGCCTTAAAAATGTATACTGCTTTGACAGCAAGTGGGCAGTCTCCCTTTTCCATTGGCCTTGGCCTGGCTTTTGAGCTGTACATCATTAATTAATACTGTGATGACCATAACCCAGCAAACCTGGGAAATGAGCAACTGCTCAACTGAGATAAAGATGAACAATGGCATGTTTGAAAGTGTACTTGTACTGCTTGGGTCTGGCTCTGAGGATGATATTACATGAGCCTTGGTATGTCCTAGACCCTCTAGTAGTGTCAGTCACAAAACATATGTACATTAAAATATGGATGAGTCTTTTATAGCTTGTTGAAGAATAATTTATACATAAGTGAGAGGGTATATTTCTACTGTATATAAAAACAGATGCACACACTTCAGTGCTTCCCCTGCAACTGATGGGAAGCCTCCTGTGCCAGCCTGAGCTGGGCAGTTTGTTGCAAAGTGTCAGACCTAAGAGAATAAATTTTCTGAAAACTGTGCACTTCAGAACACACATTTATCTCTGCCTACTTTACATGTACAGTCATTGTTTGTGTGGGCAGCAGCCACTCTGCATGTGGATGATTAATGAAATATGTAAAAAAACCCTTATTTTTGGTACAAATATTGCACAATGTTAATGATTTTTTGCATAATTTGTGTCCAAAGCACATTTTTTGCCCCCATTCAGCTACACTCTTCGAAAGCTGTTTTGAGTAACTGGAAATCCATCCCCATCACTTTTAGCCTCACACGATCTTGAGGTCAATATTGAGAAACATTAAAGTACAATTTCTTACTAATAATATCCCTTATGTTCTATCCAGTTTGGGTAAATGGTCACTGATTATATTACATATTATGCTAATGAAGTGTAAGATGCTACTTTCATGCTTGTCCTGAGCTGGCACAATATCACTCCAGTGAAAAGGCAGAGATCCTTTCCTGGTGTCTATGTCCCTCCAAAACTGAAATTGTTGTCACCAAAATAATTGATGCACAATACTTCTTGACATGTTTCGTTGGCAAAAATATGCTAGCTTTGTTCCACAAAAAAAACCTATTTTCAATGAACCAACTGAAATGTGACTTCAGCTTTTTCCACTCTTAAGGCTTCTAAGAAAAAAACAAATAGAGAACATATTTTTTCATATATCATGTTTCTACGTCTAAGCAATTTGTACAAATTCTGCGTCTGGCCCGCGAAGATCACAACTTTAGCTCTAGCAAAACAATTTTCAAGACCTAATTGGAAAATCTGTGCTGCAATAAGGGTGGGTATTAGATGGCTCCTTTCACTTTTACACACTTTCATTTCTGTCAGCTCTTAATTTGGCATGCTCATTGGTGGTGAATCAATTGACTGCACCACACTGAAACAGCAAATCATGCACACACCAGTGAAATACATGTTTTGTAAATTAAACTGAGAATGTAACCCATGATTTTTCCCTATATTAGCAGATTATGAATTGCAATTTATTGCAGTGGCTGAATGCCAGTCCAAAAAACCCAAGTCTTGGATAACCTTCAGCACCCATCAGACTTCCACTCTGCTCTGCTGGGTGCTATGTGTAGATTTCCACTTTTTGGATTCTAATAATTTTTTTTTAAACACTGGGGATTTAAGCTTATTCTAGTGCTAGAAATGATGGTGGTAGTGCTGCAGCAAGGGGTCAGGATACCACGACTGCTGGAGAGGCTACAAATCCCTTAGCTGCTCTGGTAACTCTGGACCTGAGAACTGCGCAAGATCAAGGACCATGAGATTATGTGGAAACTGTCTACAGTCACTGCATAAACTCCCAAGAAGTTTTTATGTAGAGTGTCAATAATTCTAAACCAGATCTGAACATGTTAGTATTTTACAAGTGGTGAAGGAGAATGAAAATATGCAGAAATGGGACTGAACTCGGACTGGATAAAGTGGTGTTGCCTTTTAGCTTTCCCGTAGTTATTTCCTTCTATGACTATCAATAAAACTTTATCCTAGCAGTAACTCATGAGAGATGTAACTTGGAGGAAATTAGATTCTCTGATATCTTGATATTTGCCAATACAATATTATATGAAAGTTTAGTTGGTATCTGAGATCCCAATCCTATCTGCTGGGTTGCTACAAGTAGACCCATGGAGGTAGTTTTATTATCAGGTCATTGCTAACTGCCCAGCACATTCACTCCATGGTTAATACAATGAACCTTGAAGCCTTAATATTTCACCAGCTCCACTGGAAAGAAATTACTTTTTTCAAGTAATTCGATTCAATGGCACTTGCCCAACAAAGCAGAAAGTCCCAACAGGAGAGGCGGCACTTTGAGATTCCCAGCTCCCATTTCATAGTGTAAAGATCATCCTCTTACACACCAGCCATGGCAATACTTGAGAGCTAACATAGCTGAATACCTCTTTGCATACTATTGTATTTCTTAGAGGGCAAGGTTTTCAGTTTCAAAACCTTTTTTAATTTGCATTTCAAAGTAGCTGTAAAATAGGAATTCCAGTGCAAAGCATTAGCATAAAGCCATTCAGTATTATATATTCTGTCAAAAGTGCCAGAAAAAAATTCCACAACCATTTCCATCTGGCAACATCTTCCTACTCTGAATATTTGCATAAAATATTTCTGCAATAAAGAAAAATTATGAACATAAACTCTTTACATTATTTCCAAATAGATAACTTCTTCACAATTGTATAAACCAAGGAACCCTGCTATTGCAAATAAATTCCCTCTTTTGTAGCTATTTCAGAATAGTTTCAGAAAAATGCTCCCTACTCTGTCTTTCACAGAAATGACTAGGTAGATTTTTAAATTTATAAGATTTTTTGGTTTTAAACCAATAAGAAATCATCGAAGAGAGCTTCAACAAGGTGCTCCTGTTTACTGTAGGTTGTGTGCTCAATTCTACCTCCATTTGCAGCTTTAGGATCACCAAATAATTGGAGTAAATTGGAACACAGCATCATTTTTCCTGCTGGTACTTAATCTATTGAATTAGCCCTAGTTTTTCCTAGGTACATCTTTGCAAGTTAACATTTAACCTGGCATTACCCGTTCTCAAAGAATTAGACTTTAAACACTGTATTTCCAGCATTCTTCCAGATCTTGGGCAGCAGAGAAGAAAGCTACCATGCCGCTACAACAAAACAGAGTAAAATTGAAAAGGAAAATAGATGGGACTAAGGATCAGATCTTTAATCAAGCTGAGAATTAAAGTTGAACACTGAGCTAAATTGTGCATCTGGACTATGATAGGCTGACAGGGAGATGGCTACCTGAGTCAGCGGGCTAGGAGAGCAGTATGCATTAGATGCCCATTTGTTATCGTGGCTTTCACACAGATTTAGATACATCTATGAAATCCTCCTCCACACATGATAAATCAGTTTATAAAGATGTATCACTGAAAGGAGAGAGTGCTCCAGGCATTTAAGTAGTCAAAGTCTTGACCCAACACTTCATATGGAGAAGACTGCATAGCTCTGTTTGCACCATCGTCTATTAAAAAAATTTGTAAAAGATACTACCATATTACACTCTGTAATAACTCTTTAGCCCAATAGTGATATGGGTATGATGTTTGTAATAGTGGAGATGAAATCCGCATTAAACCACAGTAAATAACATAGGCATGTTATTTTTTCTTTTCAGTTCACTGTCTGGGAATGTTATTCACACCAGTTCTGTTTAGAGCTTATTTCAGCAAAAAAGTTGTGTGTGTTTCAGCTGCAGAAACGAGGAATTTTAATGCAAAGCATATTTTCTTTTTTAAACATGCACATTTCTGTAATCCTTTCCATGATCAGGTGCCAACCTTTGAGGAAAAGGAAGAAGAAAATGAGAAAAAAAAAAATAAAAGAAAATTGTGCTTTACACATGTCTGTGCAGGTTATATGGAATAGGCAAACATTTTGCTCATGCAATTAATTCTCAAAAACTTGTGCGCTTTCCATGCTTTAAATGAACTTCAACAGAATTTAAACTTATCTCAGGCACAAGCTGTTATTTAACCAAGTAAATAAAAACCACCCTGTGACAACCTCCCCAGCTCTCTGATGGGTGCCCTGATTCACGCCAAGTGCCTGAACTCAAAATTGTATGGCTGGCTGCGACACCAGGGGACAGCGTATGTTCAAAACACACAGCAGGAGCAAAAAAGCCAACATGGTAAAGGGTCACTTTTAGACAGTAATCAATCCAGAATACCCAATCAACAGCACTGCAGGAAAACCTCTGCCAGAATTAGAAATATCGATTTTGCTGCTCAGTGGCTAGGGGACACACTAAACTACACCTTATGAAGGGTAAAACACCAGCTATATCATCAAACTTATAGGCAAGTTCCTTTATAGTCCTAAGGAAAAAAGAACACCATTAGGTTATGATAAAAATTACTTGTAACTCAACCATATATAAAGTCTAGACTTGCACAAAATAATTATTAAAAAAACCCCAACCTCTTTGAAGAACTAAAGTTTGAGAATAAATTAAGACACACAGGCTGAAATAAACCTGCCCAGATGTGATTCATTGTGGCATGTTTTAAGCAAGTGCTTTCTACAACCCTGCCTCTCCATTAATACTGCTTTGTGCTCACACTTATCCAATATAGCATTATTTAGACTGTGTCCAGAAAAAGATTCCACAAATTCTCAGGGCCTTTTACATTGTTGACATCAACCATTCAAGCACACAAGAGTTACACTGTATGGCAAAGGCCTCGAACAAATGACAGTGATGCTGTAGAAGACCCAAATAATGCCCTTTAGTGATGCTGGAAAATATATTCATTGAGAGCCAGAGGCACTGCCATTCTTTTAGCAAGAGGGATTCAGTAACAGCCTCTAATTTCTTTGGCATGATTATACAGAATCTTATGCACTGCATGCCCTCTAATGCTTAAAATAAAGCTTTTCTGTTTGAGAGAGTCAGGCCTAAAAAAGGGGCATGGCAGAAATATACAGTCAAAGACAAGCCAGTTGAAAGGACATCTATACCACATGCAGTGTTCAGGAGCAAAGGTCTACGCTTATGCTAAAGGCTCAGAGGGAAACTAAGTATGAACATTTAAAACTAAGATATCTCTTCATTGAAAAAATGTGAATATTCTTAATTTTCTGGATAACTAAACTTCCTCCTGAAAACTGAGTTAGCAAACTTTGGGCTATTTTTACAGCCTCAAGTTGGGTTTGCAGATGTATAGTATGATAATTCAAGCTCACATTTGCAAATCAGTGCCCTTATAAAGCCTTCTCCAGGAGGGAGAAAGAGTCTCTCCTGAAAGGTAACAATTCATGCATGAAGTACCAGTTGTCCAGTTCCCTTTCATTTCAGTTAAGGATCAGCAGAGGATCTGCTTCATTAGTGGAGAATAAAGGAGTTCCTCCAGATTCACTTAACAACTAAGTATATCAGGATTAAACATACTGGATGGAAATACAGAAATGAAAACCACAAACTGGGATTTGTACTTGCAAAAATCTAAGGTGTTCTGAGCCTCACTGATTCTTACCAGGCTTAGAGAAGATTTAAATCTCAATCAAGAGATTCAGAAAGCTCAGAAATGGGAAAAGGCAGACAGATGTCCAGAGCTGCCCAACAACTGGTGTAACTCCATGATGTTGATTTGAAAGTATTTCCAAAGAAAATCTAGAAAATGTCTTACCATGAGGAAGAGAAACATCAAAATGGACAACACATGGGCAAGAAGCCACACTGGGATTTCCAGTGTTGCTATCTACAGCATTTTGAAAGTCTTTGGTAGAGAAGCCATGGTCATAATTTTAGCTGGTTTGCGTGACAATACATACAGCTCTAGATGAGCTCAATGAGAACCACTGAGTTCTCCATAGCACTTCCACAGTGCATTTCAATTTCCTTTGAGGTAGGAAGTCTGTTTCTGAAATTGGCTTCAAGATTTAATCTTTGGGTTTTCATTCCACGTTTTTAAAATTAAACACGAGACAATATAAATCACAAGCATCTTGGGCTGCTCAGGAATAGGTGCAGCAGGTTTTTACAGGTTAGGGTAAACAGCACTGTGGTGTTCATAAATGCCATGAATTTAGCAGGTAAAATATTATGACATGCTGATATATTCATATTTCATCATTGCACTTAGTCTGCATAAAAATAAAGTTACCAGGAAGGATTTTGTTCCTGCACAACATTCTCTTCCTTTCCATCCCTGAACTGCTTTTCAGAACAAGAAGTTCTTTTTGTTCCTCACTAAACTGATAATATTTTATCCAATAGACAATACAACATCTAAGACTTCTTAACAGTATCACAATCAAATATAATAATAATATAATATTCTTCTTAGCTTCTCAGGGTACCAAAGTAATTTTATTGTTTTGAAAGTATCTTAACTACACCTTTATTGAACCAACATAAATATCTTTAAAGCAATCTTGGTGTAAAATACTCCTGAAATTCCTTGTTATACTTTGTACCTGAAAATCTATTTGAAACATATTCTACTGTATTGAATTTCTGTCTGCAACAGCTGATTAAGGCAGCTGATAGAGTATGGCAGGTGCCCCATTCATTGCGTTATCATTTTATACAGTCTGTCCATAAAACCCCCAAGAGAAGGATGTGCTGTCTCTCCATGAAAAATAATCCACTGTCTGTGGCTTATGGGAGCAGCAATAGAATTTTAAATACCTTGGAAAGACCAAAGCTTGGCCACTTACATTATTCTAGCAGCATTTTTCTAGCTGAATGGCCATATTCAATCTCACAATGAGAGGAGTAATGCAATTAAACCAGCACCATAATGAGGAACTGGAAACATGGGTTTTAGTTTGAAAAACAAAAGCTTCTAAATTTCAAAATAATGAAGTAACATGACTGTTGCACATGAGTGAAGAATGCATTATTAGACACAGCAGTAAAATGTCAAATAGAATATACTGCATCAATATTCTTCTGTTCACCTATGGCTCTTTCGATACCCTCTATGTATTTCCTGATGTTAACTGCTCAGACCCTCATAGTTTTTGCTCCACCCAAAAATTTCCCTATCCAATGGGAGGAAAAATGTTTAGTTAAATATCCCCAAAGAAGGGACAATGAGGAAAAGTCAGGCATGCCCTAACTAAGGCTGTCTCACAAGCAGGTGGGCTGTGAGCTAACACAGCTGGCTCAGCAAGCAGGAGAGCTCTCTGCAAGTTAACATTTTGGGGGGGAAGCAAGCAAGAGAGTAAGACTTTAAACAGGATAAAACCATCGTGAATGGGCAAAATAAACTCCAAAATTTCAGAAACCGCATCTGAAGAAAAGTTCAAACCACAGTCAGGGGGGATAAAAACGCAACTGGTACATTGGCAAAGCTCTGGACACAGCTCAGTTCCTCAGGAAGGAAACAACTGGAGTTTGTGCCATAGGTCTAAGTGTGATTTTAGGTAGCCTGGCAGTACTAAACAAAATATTACTGTGTAAAAGAGCATAAGATGAGAACAAAGAAATGGGATACCCCTTCTACATTTACTGTTACATGGGTAGGAGAGTGGAAGTTTCAGGACATCGAGTGGAAGAAACTTATAATGGCTGATACTTTGAAGGAAAGGGAGAAGGAGTCACAGAAGTGGAAAAGAAGGGATTTTTTTTATTTTTGATCTCTCTGGTATAATCTGCTCTCACTCCTCACTCAGTAAACCTCTGATTGAGGCCTCACAATAGAAAAATCGTAAAAGGAAAACAGTGAAAAGCAATTGGTGGTAGCAGAAAAAAACCCAAGGACATATAAAGTTGTAAAAGAAGTGTGGTTACCCCAGCAAAGTAAAAAAAGAAAAAAAGAACCCAACTGGAACCTGTTCCTACTGCAGTCATGGTTTAGACAAAAGTGAATATAATATATAATGCAATATGTAATATGTAAAATATATATATATACACACACAACTATAAGAAATTATGTTCTTTGGTGGGCTCAAACCCATTCTAGATGTGAAAATATTTTCAGAAATTAAGTCATTCAATCAAAGAAATAATAGAAGTAATTCATAATACAGAATAAACCATGAAGGTCATAGAATCATAGAATAGTTAGGGCTGAAAAAGACCTTAAGATCATCTAGTTCCAACCCCCATGCCATGGGCAGTGACACCTCACATTAAACCATGTCACCCAAGGCTCTGTCCAACCTGGCCTTGAACACCACCAGGGCTGGAGCATTCACAACTTCCCTGGGCAACCCATTCCAGTGCTTCACCACCCTTACAGTAAAGAACTTCCTCCTTATATCCAATCTAAACTTCCCCTGTGTAAGTTTTAACCCGTTCCCCCTTGTCCTATCACTGCAGTCCCTAATGAAGAGTCCCTCTCCAGCATCCTTATAGGTCCACTTCTATCCTTAGATCTCTTGAAGGCCTTTGATAAAGCAGGGTGGCCTTGCTAAAAAAAAACAAAACAAACTTATATCAGAGAAAAAGTTTGAAAAGAATATGAAGACCTAAATAAATATAACACATGACTCTCCATCCATTAGAATAAAAGTTAGTAAGACATGCTCCGAAAGATTTCAAATACAAGAAAAGGTTATTTTCTATGTCCTGTGTTGTTCTTTTTATTAAAGTCCTGGAAGAGTCACGCCAATGCAACAAATCAAAAAAATGTCCCAATAGCTTACTAAAACAGCAATGAATTATATTAACAAATTTTAAAAGTGCTGTCTCTGGATAGTGCAATGTTGCTGGCTGCCACCTCACCCATACTTTTAAAGAAATCCCATGAACTCCAGGCTGTAACATTAATTAAGTTAAATCCACCCAAGAATCCATGACTAGAAAGATGCATATGAGTTTACGTGGTCCAAACAAATGAGATCATTGGGAACATTACTTCGTCAGTTACACAGAGTTAATTTCTTTCCATTATTTCAAGACAGAGAATTTCCCCATCTGCTTTCCCTTCTACACGGCCAATTCCCAAAGGGCTACCCCATCCCTTAGGAACTACCCCTATTTCCAGATTAGGAAGCTGCATCATATGCAGGGTATATGCATAGTACAGAGGTGCAAGGATGACAAATGTTACCCAGTGTGGGAAATGAAGTGATAATATCATCTCCAATCTCCACAATATCACTTCTTAAAAAAAAACAATGACTAAATACATTAGAACATTTTGTCTTAATCCATTTAAGTAAAAAAGGTAATACCTGTGGTAATGATCCGCTTACAAAACTATTACTATTAGCACCCAGCTGTTGAAGAACTCATTTTGGAAATGATACTCTCCTGCACATTAGTGGCACAGACAAATAATATATGATCATTTTTAACAGAAAAACTGACAGACAGTTTGGATCAAACCGATTTTATAAACTCATTTGTTCTTGGAATTTGACCAAAGGAAAAATGAATGGGTAAGATTAAGAGGTCAACCAACCAAACAATAATTTACACTTAACAAGTTCAAATTATGACTAAGATTTGATAATTCCTGTATGGAAAGTTAATGTATCAACTTAATGTTAAAATTAAGACCTCTTCAAAAGACTGGGCTTTAAGACCTCTCCAAAGGTTGCTGGGCAGCAGCAGAGCTGCCAAACCTTCCTTTCCAAAAGCAATGCCTGTGCAGTCTGAGCTCACCTCTGTGATGCGCAGAGCAGGTGGGAAATGAATCAATAACAATGAGGCACTTCTCTGCTGCTCCACTTTGGGCTTTTTCCTAAAATTATAATTTTTTTTTTTTTTTTTTTCCTGAACGTGAGATAATTCACTACTTTGAGAGAAATTGCCTACGAAAACAAAAGCTTTTACCTTAAATGTGTTTCTTTGGAAGAACTGTTCAGCACATTCTCCCTCCTCTCCTAGAATGTCATATACATCTTTATAATGAACTTTAGCTGACCCTAAGAAGTCATTTCATATGCACAAGCTCAAAAAAATGTAGTTACTGAAATAGATTTAGAATGTCATGAAGACCAAGACAATGTTTGCTATTTGGTTGCTTAAATTCATAGCAGTAAGAGAAATAGCTAAAATAGTATTTATTCAGGTAAAAATAGACTTTGCCAGTATATTTAATCTAAAAATTTTTTTTATGAGCAGAAATAAATACTTTCTACTTTGGAAGGATATAAACTGAATATACTTGGAAAGATACACTGCTCTTTAATAGACACCATTAAAGTGATGCTGCCACATTTCAGTGTCAATATAACCACTAATATAATTTAATGGATCTGGCTCTGGCTATTTCCATAGGGTTTTCCCTACATACTAATGAGTTTCTATTGCACGGATTTTATATATTTAATTCCTTCTGGTCCTACTAATCATGACTGTATTGTCTGTTACTTCAACTTCTTACATTTTTTACTTTATTTTATTAACATCAGAATATAATTAATTCCGGTGAGTGAAGTTAATTGCCTCAGGAACACCTGTGGTCGGAAAACTCCCTGTCTCAAATATTCTAGTGTTGGAGATATACCACCATGTATTCTTCCCACAAAACTGATAGATGGAAAAATCAAATGGCAACAGCAGTTGCTGGGAGGAAAAAGAATTCTGCAATCTTATCTTCTCTGTAGTAATTTGTATCTAACACTGCAGGAAAACCATAACAGATTCTGTCTTGGAGCTGTGCATGATATGAGTAAAGCAGTTGTGGCCAAGGGGGTGGTAGGGATAGATAGACATGTCACCTGCAAGATGCTGCCAGGTCAGAGCAAACCACAAAAAACTCTGCTCAGCTTTTAGTTTTTTCTCTCTTTCCTATTCAAAAGTCATTCATGTTTCCACACTGCTCAAATATTTGTCTCTGTAAATTTGCCTCTCTGACCTCTGCCTTCTGCTGCACCATCTCCGCACATGGGGAAGGATGATGACAACAGATCTCTATATTTTGGATTTGTCAATGCCTGTTCTTCCCCAACACATCCTAGGAACCAGGACTAGTGTGTGCTCTGCTGTATTCCCTCTTCATCCATGCCCAACTCTCAAACTGTCACTGACACACACTGTTCTAAAACAAATGTACTGGTTTTAAGACTGTCATCAGTACCAAACAAGGTAATCCTATTATGAACCATCACACCAAAGTCAGCTCCCGTTCCAGAAGTACAACCAAACTATTCTGAATTGTCTCAAGCAGCATCTCCCCACCAAATATTCCTGCAGAAGCATAGCTCAGAAACATTGTTAGACATTTTGCTTTCAACTGGATAATTTTGCTGTTAATAAATTGTAATGTATCAATTTGACTAATCACATTGATAGTCAACTTTCAATATACACAAGTCAAAGAAAAAGAAATCTCTTGGCATTCTTCTATCACCAGGAGAAATAAATTGAGATTGCCCTTTTGTACCCCAGCATTACATAGCCCCATGGGAAACCACTTTTAAGAGAGTTAAACATACA
>JANHGB010039677.1:818-45947 GCA_026283785.1 Coracopsis vasa
ATCACATGCTGCACTGTAATGACTTGATAGCCTTTGTATGAGAAGATGTGTGTAACTTGCCATATACTTTTTCATTACAGTTTTAATGTAATTGTACCTGTGACTATTAATAAACAATATGCCCGTAATTTCTGAAAGGCAAAAGGAGGGCTAATTAATCTGAGATTTAAATATTAATTTATTAATAGAATTATAACTTCTGAGACCTAAAATAAATGTCAGTTTTGAGCACGAGTATAGAAAAACTGAAGAAGCAAGATAATTTATGAAGAGTATTCTGTATGTTTAACAGTGTAATTAAAACGGTAAGGGAATCAAAAGCCTCAGGAGAGGACTTCATGGAATGTCAACTGAATGTTGTAATGCCACACAAACTTGAAGGGGGTCTTATATGTCCATGATGATTTCTGGGATGAAAAGGTTCTCTTTAGTGAAAAGGATCTGTTTAGTGCAGCATTGTCTTGCTGTATTTGCCAAGACTTGCTACTTTTGCTTCCATTAGCAGGGAATTAAAAAGTAGTTTGGGGGTGAGGGAAGGACAAATTTGCCCATGGTGTGTTATTAACTACTGGTCAGACTGGTGAATTTTGGAGGCTGCTGCTGAAGCTCTTGTTTTCTGAAATCTTTACTATTAAGTTTTATGTTTTAGGCTACACACTCAGAAAGTGTTTGTGTAGATGTATTTAATTGTGGTTAACTAGGCAAATATGGTTCAAAGTATTGAGGAATTATGAGTCACCAGTCTAGCAGATTCATGAATATTTTACATCAATTCAGTTGCCTTTATACTTAAAAAGATCATTTAAGGAATCTGTTCATAGTTATTACAAACAACTGGGAGATTTAGAGGCTTTTGGCCAAAAAAAGCTATTTTTCGTATTCATATTACTTATTTCAGTAGTGTTACCCAGGTTGTATGTGGTGTCCTCAGAAATAAACAGGGAGTCCTTGCACCAGATTAAATATTCTCACTGTTAACAAGAGTTTCTGGTGTCAGAAAACAAGAGATGTGAAAAAGTGGAGGACAAGAATGCAATAAAAATCAGCATAGTGTAATGAAGTGATAAGAGCCAGGTGAGTTTTATTTTCAAATTTGCTGTTGACTTCTGAATCAGTTTTCTTTCCCAAACAATTGATTCCAGTGCATATGGAGCAATTTATCTTAAGGCTATCAAGTGGTCATGCTATGAAATTCCAGAAGTAATTTTTCTTTGCCTATCTCTGACTGAATTTGGTTAGTATGTTCCTAAATATTTTTAGGTTAAGCAGGAGTATCTATCTGCACAAAACATAACTTTTCTCTGTTGTCTCCACATTCTCTGACCATTATTAGCAGTTACTTTTTTCTTAGCAATTTACTGCTTTAGGATATGTAGAATGGTGTTATGAAAGTATTACAAATGTTTTTGTAGCAGCAAACTGGGGAAAAGATCCATCCTGATGTTGGTTTCAAAGTGGCAAGGTTTAACCAGTACGTTATACAACATCAGCATAATAGCAAAAACTATGCAGTCCTGTCCCTTGGCACCACTGAAAAGAGCCTGGCTCTGTCTTGTTTGCACCCTTCCTTTGGGTATATATATACACTGGTGAGATCTCTTAATCCCGGTCACTTACAAGAGTAAGTTTACTGCATGGCATTAGGAAGTTAGTGGCTGACAGAATATCAGTTTAACACTTTTCTATGAAACACTATACTAAACAGCGTTGAGATGCACCCTGCTGTGTGTCATGTCTCTTTTATCTTTCCGCAGTCTCAGCTATTTAAATTGAAAGTTGTTCTGAAGAGGAATCCTCTGCTACTCTGTATTTTTATGATGCGTAACACATTGGTAATCTGTTCTTGGTTCTTGGCTTTTCAGGAAGCTTATAAATCTCTCTGTTGTACATCTCCGCTATACCCTGACAATGCTGTGTAGGACATAAACGCCATAACTGTTTCATTACCTACTCTCTTCACTGCTTCTTAGGATGTTCTGCCTAGCTCTGTAGCCAGCCCTTTTGGCTTTGACTGTAATGTTTTAAACTTTTCAGGCTAGTTTGTATTACTTGTGTGTTTGTTTTCATTTCTTATTATCTCTGCTCCACTGTCTTCACACTGCGGCATTATGTTTTCAGTGCTATGCAGGAAGAAGCCACGTTAGTATTTCAGAATTATTTTTGGCATTTATAGTGTAAAATGATACATATTGGAATAATAAAATCCTGGTGTGTTGAGGCAGTAAGTTTTATGATTGCCCTAACATTTTTCTGCAAGATGTTTTATATGTGGATCCCAGCTGTGGTCAAATTAGTTCTTTATGAACTGTTTCTGCCATATGTACATTTTAAACTGGGGAAAAAATCCATCCTGATGTCGGTTTCAAAGTGATGAGGTTTAACCAGTATGTTATGCAACATTAGCATAAGAGCTGATTTAGAATATAGCTCTACTGTATTGAGATAGCTGGGGTTCTCTTTACTGTGGGTCATCTCAGTGACAGCACTCAGACTGCTTAAAGATGCATATCTCTTGCTTCAGTGAGCACTCAGTTGCCTTTTTGTGATCAAATTTAGGAAAATGATGTAAATTCATAAAATAAATTATACATTTCATAAATGATAATTCATAAAAGAATTACCAGTAAATTCTTTTATGCTGTTTTTCATCACTAAAACTAGTGCTCTTCACCAAGACTGAAAGTTTCCCATAATTTCTGAACATACATAGGAGAAGAAAAGGAAAAGTATGATCTTACTGAAGCTAACTGATGCTCATCCAGTGTGATTGCCTTCTGTGATACAAGTATCTGGATTTGTGATCAAGGGGTGAGCAATGGATAATAGGTATCTTGACTTCAGCAAAGCTTTTGATACTCTCTCAGAATACTCCTGTGTCCAAGTTAGGATGTTATGCTCTGGTCAGATGCGCAGCTAGCTGGGTAAAATCCTATTTGCATGATTGGGCTTAGAGGGTCATGGCTAATGAGGAGAGTATGGTATACTGCCTGGAGGTCAATGACAGGCAAATACTGCAGGAGTCTGTACTAGGACCTCTCCCGTTCAAACATCATTATCAGTCATGTGAGGAGGTGATGGAGTACACCCTCATCAAGCTTAACAGATGAAATGAAACTCTGGGGAGTGATATGCTTGAGGGCAAGGCTGCCGTTTGGAGAAACATCGACAAGCTGGAGAAATGGGCTGGTGAGGAATGGGCTGACAGTGACTTTATGAAATTCAACAAGGTCAAATGGCAGGTCCTTCACCTGGGAAGGAAGAGCTTGTGACAGCAGAGACTGGGAGTGCCTGGCTGGGGAGCAGGTCAATGGGCAAAGCCCTTGGTGGTCCTCGTGGACAGCGAGCTGAGCATGAGCTTGCAGTGTCCCTGGCAGCAACAATAGCTGACAGCATCCTGGGCTGTGTTAGCAGGAGCATGGCCTGGTGTTTAAAAGCTGAAATTGTCTCCTTCTGCTCAATATGCAAGTCTTAGGGACCCAGTAAAAGAAAAATATTGATAAGGCGAGCAAGGGCTGTCAGGATGGCTGGGGGCTGGAGCCCTTGCCCTTAGGTAGATGGGCACAGTCTAAAGGATATAAATACTGACATAAATAAATGGAGCAGGCGGATTGTTACACCAATGCTGATAATTTTACTTATAATCCTTCTTATTAACAGGAGTTGTTTGGTCAGATCTGTTGCTTGGAAAATGTGCTCCCATATAGGAGGAAATTGGGATGAAAACCTAACCTGTTGCATGGACCTCCCTTGAGAGTAGAAATGGTAAAGGCTCATCTGCTTAATGAAGGACCATATTTCTTTCTGGGAACTGTTTTTATTCTGACATAAGAGGCTGTGTAGGTTTGAACAAGAGCACACTAGTAAATTGGTTAAGTGGAGCTAATACGAGAACTGGGAATTAGTTGTTGGATGTCTATTTTTAGACAATGTGCGTGCTATTTATACTGAGTCTCAGAACAAGTTGTGAATCATGACAACAGCAAAATACTTCTATTGCTTTGGCACACTGAATTTGAGCTATATATTTTCAGAAGTTTGTTTTGTTCTTAATCTTCTGAGACATTGGTGTAATATATACATTTCAGTTGGTAACAAAAGAAATAAATATATAAATATACATCTGCATATCGATAATTAGGTAAAAATATTAAAGCAGAAAAAGTGAAGAGAAGTCTCTAAGTAACTTTTTTGAAAGCTTTGCTGGCACTCTAACAATTTATCAACTGAAATGCTTTTGAACTCCCTGTTCATTGTTCACTGTAAGAAAACAAAGCATAAAAAAGAAGAACAATTCTACCTATTATGATGATTTTCTCTCTTTCCTGCTTGGTCAGAGTTCTCAGAGAATTGTCTGAAACTAGTTTTTGAGATTTATTGCAAGCCTATTAACTTGCTTTCTCACTTCAAGTCATCTAGTAGAAATACAAAGTTATCTGCAGAATGTGCAGGCCGATTTCTTGACCACCAGCTCAAACGTAGCTGAAAACCCTGGAAGTGATTTATTCACAGCCTTTCTGACAACAGAGCCAAGGCTCACCAACTCCAGCAATAGGTAATGCACATGTATGGGCTTAAGAATGTTTACTGTCTTTGAGCCAGGTGAGTTATGGACATATATGCACAATGTATACCTGTCTATATATGTCTAGAATTATATCAAAGGGTAAACCTTACAAATTTATTATGAATCTCTGCTTTGTTTAAAATATCAGTGTGATTTCGTTTAAATTCTTAAACTCTTAAAATTCCTTGGGACACAGAAACATACTTATAATGTTGCCTTTACTGTATAATCAATTATTTTTTCTACAGAGAACATTATTTATAATATGAAATCTTTCTTGATACTTTAAGCTTATTCTTAAACATAATTTTAAAGACATGTCAAAGGTCAGAGCTGTGATGGACAGCTGGCTATAAATGAAAGTATGTTTGATTTTTCTTTCTTTTTTTTCCCTTCCTGATCATGCTGTTAGCATCCCCTCTTGCCAGTGTCAAAAACATGGTCCAGCTTTTCCCTGTGTTCCAGATTGTTCATTCCTTCCCCTTCCTTTGAGCTACCATTGGGATTTTCATCCAGCTATATTGCGCTTATACTACAGAGTTGATAAAAGTAATAGCCAGGTGGAAATATAGCAAGACTGACCTTTTAGGAAGAAGAGATTTAAGGTGGCCATGTAAAATTAACTTAAGTCCTTTTCTTGAAGCTTTTCTCGAAGCTTTTCTGCTTATTAGAAATCAATATTTGAATGCACAGTAGTAACTTTAAAAGAGCTTAGTGGACAGTATGACAGCTGTATCCAACATGCTACACCTTAGTACATGTTTTGATAATTATTTCATGTTTTTTTCAATTTATTGTTTGGTTTCAGGTAAATAGCTCATTCGGCAGCAAATGAATCTCTAATACTTCTTAATTTTCCTATGTTTTTCTTCATTACTTTGATACTTGGAGTTGTAACACGTTATACTTTCGGATCTTTATTTGCTCTAATAGCTGGTCTTCTACTCTGATTTAAAATTAGTTGAGTTTTGTTTGTTTGTTTGTTAGGCTTTGTTCTTGTTTTTAGCTTTTCCTTCAGAGAAGACAGGTAAGGGTATAGACATTGTGCAGCAGGACGGCCTCTCTCATCACCCTGATGTCGCATGCTGTGTTGAACACTTAGTGGAGGGCTGTTCTGTGTTCTTTCCCTTGTCCCTGTTTCCTGTTAGTGTTGTCTCCTTCTATGGACTGTGTTTTGCTTCTCTGTTGGAAACCAGAATCAGTGCCTCTTCATTTTTCTGCTCTTTGCAGCGTGTGAGCCCTAATGGATCTGCCCATCCTTGCTATGAAATTGGTTATCGCAGATCTTTTTGCTTTGGGGAGGTCATTCCGTGCTTCCGAAGCTGGCAGTAGGTCCGAGCTCTGTCCTGGGCCACAGACTGCAACAGGAGCCTCAGCTGTGCCATGTGCAGTCAATGAATTCCAGGCTTGTAGGTCAGAAAGCACAAACCTCAGCTATATCAGCTGAACAAGCAGACAGTGGTGGATTAGAACCTCAAAAGACAAAAGATTTGTGCTCTGCTAATATGGATCAGTTAAAATGATTGGCAACTTTTTAGCTATTTGTGTCAAGCTTTTTTCATTCTCTGCTGTTAATCAGCATACTCATCTACTATAGACTGCCCATGCTTTTTCATTGTATTGTTTGAAAAATTTTTGTTAAAGATTTTTCTCCAATGGACTTCCAAAGTGATGGAATAAGAATGATGTGGTTTCCTTTCCAAGTAGTTTTCTCTTTGATCTACATACATTGTTGCCAACATACTGCTATGATTCTCTGCTACATTATTGCAATACGGTGATATACTTACAGTAGCCTTACGAATCTTAGCAGAATGAGTGTAAGGCTGACTGTCTTATTACCAGCAGTTGTGAAATCTTATTCATACTTTGAGCTGTTGAGCTGTGTGTGATGAAATAATGGTTTTTCTTGTAATTTGTTTGTCTTCGCATCTTGAGTTGACTGATAAATGAGTTTCAACTTTTGGGAGTATAGTGTAGACATCACAATATAGTAGATTTTAAGACTCTAATTTTTCTTCTCTGGGAACTTAGTAGTGTTGAAAACCACACCAAATGATGTTATTTAATTTTCTTTTAATTCAAATTAATCATTTAATGTTTTTTCTTCAATGGTAAGGGTTATTTTTGTTGCTAGAGTGGAGCTTTAAAGAGTGCATACTATTCCTAGCTTTTACTGATTCTAGGAAAAGGTAGTTCTTCAGGGCAACTGTGACAGTTGTAATTTGCAAACTAGATCATGATCCTTAGGAAGTTACAGGGCTTTCTCATGTCCAGGTTTTTAGGACACATCCTATTTGTCTTCTATTCCTTCTTTTGGCACCCTAGTAAAAAACGTTCTTGAGGATCTGTTTGGTTTTCCAGGGATCCCATAACCCCAATAAGGATCTGGGATGTCTGGAAACTGGGGATGCATTAACTGCATTTAAGATTGTCAGTATATCACATGCTCAAACAATTCACTGTGTCTGGGATGTGTCATCCTATGGATCTGTATGTGCTAAGTAAATGTAAACCACACTGATTCATTTGTCAGATTATGTTATGTATTTCTCTAGGGAAAGTGTTGAGTAGAAATCTGGGATCTTCTATCCCTATGCTTATGGTGTTCAGTACCAAGAATGCTGCTATGCAATTTCATTTGTTATTGAAACATTAAAAGGAAAGTAGCCTCCCTAAGGTTTTACAGTTTCCAAGCACAGATTCATTAAAACTGATCTAAAAATGAAAAGAAAAAGAAAAAGTTTTTTGAGGCGTTTGTTTAAACTTAACCAAGTTTTGGTGTGTTTTTTTTTTTTTTTTTTAAGCTTCCGTATTCTGGTTTGTTTTCAGGAAAGGCACACATCAATGCTCATTTTTATATAATTTTATAATTGTTTCATACATACTTAGTGCAAAATGGATATAATACAAATAGAATTTCAGTGCTTTGCCAGCTTCTTTAAAATTATTTTACAAAGCAAGTTTTTCAGTAATGCAGGATACTTTTACACTCATTAAAGGATACAATGAAAAGTATGCAAAAATTTAAATGTGAATGTAAACATCAAAATATTTCCTTTTCTGTGAGAGATGGAAATCTTTTCTTTCTGAGAAGATTTTCTTCTTAAAACAGGCAACTTGCCATTGTGACACAATGACAGCCATTTATAATAAAATGCTGACTTTGATAATTTCTTTAAAGGCCATTGATATGTTAGTGAAGCAGCTGGTTAAGCTGGAAGTAGTGCTGTTGCTACGTGTGGAGAATAATGGTGTAAAATACAGTTTACCGTCAAACTAATTTTGGTTTAAGTCTGCTTTCTTCTAAGTAAGGGCATAGTATATTATTGGCAGTGTCAGCATCTAGATTTCAAACTGCCTGAAGTGCCAGACTTGTGTTGTTTTCTTCTGTCATCAGTGCCTGTAGGACGGGAGAAAGCAGCCAACATACGAATTGAGAGTTGAACAGAGAAATGATTATAGAAACTCTTGGATAAAAAGTGTCACCAGGGAGGTTGAAAATAATTTGCTCAGCTGCTTCACTGCAAAAATCCTGGGCTGCAGTTCAGAAAGCCTTCAAAGTGCACTCTGAAAGCACTAGTCTGGCAAAGGCACTAGGTTTTCTTTTACATTTCATTATCAGGGTGATCATGCCACTAGCCTTTTGCTCTGACATAAAATCAGTGGTCGTCCTTGTGGATGACACTGATGTAAAACAGTCCTGACAATGAAATTGATGTGGAATAGTACATTCAGTATTGGTTTCTGGTTTTGTTTTAGGGTTAGTTTAGTAGTTGAAAGCCCTGGAGTCTTTTCTCTTAATGACTGGATATAGCACAGGTGACAGTGGTGTGCCATGACGTGTGTGTCAGCTACCTTCTGGAGAGAGGGAGAACTGCTCAAGTTTTCGTGAGAAAATTCTGATTTGCCTTTGATCCCTGAACCTGTCTCTGGGGTGGTGTTTGCTGCTTTGTGCTGTCCACTGCTGCAGGATAAATCCAGTTATCTATCTCCTTCAGCTGGCTTATCCCATGGCGCCTTTATTGCTTGAGGAGATGTCAGGGATGGGCTGGGAACAGAAGGTTCTGGGTAGGGTAGGACCTCTCCCTTATGGGAGCAACCAAGGTTGCATCAGCTGATCTTAGCTGTGAAAGTGCAGAGTGACAGTGACACAAAGAGGAGCTATGCTCTCTAAATGCCTGGGTGTTGCTTTTGACTTTCCTCTATGGTCTGTTATTAAAGATGGCAAAAAAGTTTCCATTTTGATTTAATTTGAAGTAGGTTATATCTACAGAATGACTTAGTACCCCCAGAAATATGTCTGGACTTTAATGATCAGCAAGCAACAACTTCTGATTGTGCATGTAAAGAAGGAACATTTTTATTAATGCCAATCTCCTAAGCCGTACCATATTTTTTTAAGATGCATTTAAAAAAGTATTCTACATGAGCTGCAGAATGTGCATACACTTCAACATTTTAATCTTTTATTGAGGTAAGAAGAGTGTAAAGACTGGGGTTTTGGTAGAAAGAGTGGGGATGTTGGGGAAATGGAGGAGTACTTACAAGAAATGCAGCAAGTCGTGAGGAGACAAAATATGCCATTCTTTAAAGAGTCATCCTTTTCTCTAATTAATCCAAATGGAAGAGAAGCCCACTCCAACTATCCACCTTTTTAAAAGGTGATAAAATGGTAAGATTCTGTGCTGGTGAATTTGTTACACTGATTTACTCACTGTTTTCTCCAGTTTTATGCCACTGCTATTTCCCGTGAAGTCTGAAGGTTGAGAATGCCATTAGCTAATGTTACTGTGCTGCATTTATTTGGACTGTAAATGCTCTTCTGAATATTGGGCTTCAGCTGGGCTGACTTTAACTGTATGGCACAGAAAGGCAGTGTTGGTGAATAGAAATAGTAAAGTCATGAGGTCCTGCAGTGTTGGACTTTTAACCTGTTTTTCAATATTTCTGTCCAAGATATAAAAACTTTTGAAGCCATTACTGATAAAAATGTAGAGGTAACAAACAGCTGGAGAAATAGATAAAATAGACAGTTACTGATAAAGAGGAGATACGTTCTTTAACTGAGCTGCGTTCTGGCACACAATGTATTTTTCAACATATCCAAATATAATTTTGTATCTTGAAATAATAAATGCACACTGTATTTCCATCTTTATTCCAGGAAGTAATTATCCTTCAAGGACAAACCCCTCTGTCCCAGGAACAGGGGATTGCAGTCATCAGTTGAAGCTGGACTCAATGTTGTTATGCTTTGGCCAAAAGGCTTCACGCATCCAAGAGCTCCAATACTGAGGTTATATTATCTCCGTATTTGGTGGTGTTGTGAAAAAGTCTGGAATGCTGTTTTCAGATGGGTGTACTTCAAGAAGGACATTGAAAACTGGAGGTGATTCAGGATATGGTCATAAGAGTGATGAAGGAATTGGAAGTGTGCTGTTTGGTGAAAGATTTAGAGCTCAGTCTGCCTTGTTTAGCAAAAGTGTGGTCAAGATAACATTGATCACAATCTTAATGTATTCATGTAGGAAGCAGATACGTGATAATAGATAGTTTCTCCATCTAGCAAACAAAAGAAAAAGAACCAACAGCTTGAAATTGAAGTCAGCCAAATTAGTTTGGAAATAAGGTACAGAATTTTAACAGCAAAGACAGTTAAACACTGAAACAACTTACCAATAGCTGTGATGCATTTGCAAATGTTAGAAATACCATAACTAAGATTGCACGTGTTTCTGAAAGACTGACTGTCATTTAGGAACAAGTGTTAATGTGAAGTAGAAATTGATGCAGGGGAGCCTGTAATACTCAGGAATTGCAATACTTGTGTCCTTCCTTAAAAGTTCAGGACTGTATTTGCAGTGCAGTGTAGTGGTTAATTTCTGCTTCTTTTGATTCTGGTTTAACCATTGGGAGAATTTTTATGGTATTTCTACATGACATGATGTGATGCAGATATCCATGCTGACCCTAAACAAGCTAGGATAGGTACTAAAACCACCAAAGCTATGCTAGTTTTCCAACAGGAGTGACAAATAGTGCTTTTTAACAGGGTTGAGATGCTTGTATACAATGCTTGATCACAGCTGCTTGCTCATTCTTAACAAGTTCCTGCAGGTAAGGAATCCTTAAAGCCTTGGGAAGTTATATGTAAAACTATGGATTTCTCATATAGGAGAAGCAGGTTTCCAAACTGAGATTTTTCTTCTTTTTTTTTTTTGCTTTATTGTTTACATGTGTTCAATTTGAGAACAGGTAAATTAATACAGGAAAAGTTACCAGCTACTTAGAGCAAGAAGCTATATTGGACTCAGGAAACCTGCGATGTGAAAATAGTTGGAGGCTGAGAAGTTGTGAAGGAGCACATTAAAGGTCCTATTTTTACTCTTTCCTAAACATCAGATTATCTCCATTGTGTAGACAGGATACTGGACTGCTAGATTACTGGTCTGATCCCATGTGGATTTTCTTATATGAGTCCTAACAAAGTCTGTTTCATACTACTAAATTCTGAGAAACCAAATCTGTAACTTTGATGATAGCTTGTAATGTTTCAAAGTGTGAACCTCTTACAATAAATACATGCAAAATAATATTTGTTTAAACTAAGAGGATTAAAAAAAATCTTTGAAATTGATTAATTGTATTGTTTTTCCCATGGCAACTTAAAACTGATTGTATCAGTTTTATCATATCAAATTAAAACTGAAGTGTACATTTTATTCATTTAACTGTCATTTTGATTTATTGGACAGACTTATAGTGCAGTTAATGTCTCTGCTCTTTAGATAGGAGTTTTCCAGTGCTGGCAAAAGAAATTCAAGAAATGGGCCTACATAACTGTGGGTTCCTTTCCAACTGTTGAAATGCCTTTTCCTGTCTTGTTTAGCTCTGAATGTTGTCAAACCACTTCATAGTACAGTGTATGGATCATCTTGTTTATAGGCCTGTGACTTGCCAATACATCTGTGGACGAGCTATGCAGAGCTGTTGTTTGAGTCATAGTAGAAAAGCAAAAGAAATAGAAAAGTACTTGAATCAGAAGGAAAACTGTACAGTTAAGGCATTAGCTTTATGAATTCTATTATGCATGCAGCTGCCTGACTGGAAATGTGCTGGCGTAGACATTAAATTGAAGATCACAGCATTAAAAAAGTGTGACCTGATAGCCTAGCACTGTCATGGGCTTTTGCACTTGATGACTAACGGTGCACCAGCAGTACACGATGTACTTATCTTAAAAATCAGACTGTAACTGTTCTTGAAAGATTAACATACATGTTATTCTGATTTTTTTTTTCTGCTTATGTGTCTCTAGAAGTTCATGAAACTTTTCTATGCACCTTCTGACTATATGTGTATTATGAAATGTGAGATGTTGCTGCCATATTTCTGACCAAAGGTATCTCCTGTTGTTCGATTCTAGGCAATTTAGCATGTAGTTGCAGTAACCTGTAAGATATTTGGGTGTGGTGAAGCTTTATACTCCCATCAGATTAAAAATATTTTTCTTCCATTGTTATATTTCATAATGAATACTCTTTTTAATTAAAGATACTTAAATCACGTTCTAGGTATATTGTGCTATGTGATTATTTATAAAGTAGATCACGTAAAAACCATGCAAACTTTGAGATCTAAAATTAGAAAATGTTGCTTCTAACTGCCATGTAAAACTTAAATAAGCATCATTAATCTATATAATTGTTTTCTTCCTGAAAATTTTTTATTTAACAATTTTACTTTCTGAATAGTTATGATTCATGACCTTACCTGGGATCTGGTTGTGCAGAGATATGGGTCAGCGAAGGATTTCTTTACATGTGTTTCAGGATCCAAGTTTTTATCAACGACTTGTTGATTTTATCAAATCCCTGTTCTCCTTCAGAAATGTTACAGTTTGCATTGATAGGGTGAATTCACAGTCAATGGAATAAATTTTTATTCTTGATATTTGCTTAAAATAGAAGATGGAAATACTTTTACAGGAAATATAAAAACATCCTATTAATTACTCAATTTAGACTTTTGATTTATCTTTCAGTGAAAAATGCAAGAGGGGAGAAATAACTGCATTCTAACAGTGCTAATAATGTCATATTTTTCATATGTTCTATGCACAGTACAAGTAATAAATCACAAGAGCTATAATTTGATTACATTTTGGGGTTTGTTTTTCCTTTCAGTCAGTGGTGAAGACTGGGCGGTTGCTGATAAGCCACGAGGCTCCCTTGACAGGAGGATTTGCTTCTGAAATCAGTTCCACAGTTCAGGTACACAGATTATTTTTATGAAAGTATTCTGAGTGGCTGAATATGCTTCCTTATAAAAGGAATATTTATTACTACATTAAAAGTTGAGGTTTTATTTATTTATTTAAGCCATGCAGTAGTCTCATAATTTACTGAATAGCAAAGAAAAGCATATGTGTTGGAGAAAAAAAGTGAGTTGAAAATTAAAAAAGCTCATCAGTGAATATTACTGGAAGAGTGTGAGATGCAAAATGTATTGCTGAAACTACAAAATGAAGGTTTAATCTTCTCAGACCTCCATTAAGAAAGTTACTTACCTGATTGATCCATCTTGGGGGTGTTTTTCATATCAGAGGTAAATCTTGATAAATGACCGAGAAAACAGAAAGCAAAGCTTAAAATGCTTTAATAAAGAGCCATTTATTTTTGTCTATTGAAAGCAAATATTTGTTTCATAATAGCTCAGAATTTTATATTGGTATTTTTTAGGAAAGTAGGATTTGTATCTTGAGAATTATGAATTAATTTATCACACATACTACCTCAGAATAAATTGGAATATAACTCTATGGCATTGAATGTATCCTTGGGGAGATTCTTTCATATAAATTGTTTGACTTGAATCTATGTTATAACCATATTGCCATTACTCTTTATACCCATTTGTGAAGATTTTATCATCTGTACTAAAATTTTGATACCAGTTATTTTTAAGAGTATTCATACTGCAAAAGAGATTAGAATAATATTTGCAGAGCATTACAGCTTTTTAAAGAAGAGTATTGTTTTAGGCATAATAAAGACCTTGCGTTTTCTGTTCAGTTAAAACTCTTGATCTCTAAAAGATCGAGATAAGTCCATATGTCTAATATTACGGGGTTTTAAAAATGAAAACAAGAAGTGAAATTCTCCTGCTGGATACAGTGTGTTCTGAGAATGCCAAATATTGGGGATTGCAGTTGGCTTTAGTTTCCTCTTGCACATGGAAGTAATAAAACTTCAGTAAAGTGTGTCCAGTTGGATTAGATGGTTAGTTTCCATATTGTTGTTCCATCCTTGCTGTGAGGTCTTTTATCATAGAAATAAGGTGAATAAAATACATAGGTTATTTTGAAAATTAACTGTCCCAAACACTTCGTGGTGATGTACACTTCAAGGAAAAGAGTACAAATGGAAATAATGGCTTTCACCCATGGACTGGACGAGAAAACTATATTGAACATTTTTCTTTTTGCATATGAGAGATTAAAAGCATTGTTTAGAGAGTGTATTAGGTAAGATTTGTTCTGTGTCAAATAAGGAACATTTAAAAGGGGAACATTATTATATTAAGTAGTTATTTACTCTGATTTCTCAAGTACATAAACCAGAACAGGATGAAGTGGTGTAGTTAAAACGCTGTGATATGTAATCTCAATGGGTATTCTGAATTGAGCAACAGATGATTTGATTCAGCACAGGTGAAGTTAATCCTTCACATTGATTATATTCTGTATAAAAGCTTGCAGACCTGTCGTACTCGGCGGTGAGGGCACTAAACTTCTGCTTAAGGCGTGTAGTTGGAGCACAGTCTGAGAAGCCTTGGAGAAGGGCCCACTGAGATGTCACTTCCAAAATAATGAGGCATTGGGTGTGGAAATCACCAGTACATTAATCATCTGTAATATAAAAGAACATAAATCCAGTATCTGTGTCCCTGTTTAAAAAAAAGAAAAAAGAAAGAAAAAAAAAGAAAGAAACATGATGTTTTCAAGGATAGATGAGAGAAAGGAAAAAGGGAAATGGGAGTAGATTATTTTGTGTGATAAAAGGCTCGTCTATACACACGCATGCGCGCAAAGGAGCCCAGAGGCATTGCAGCTAGCAGGGGAGCCCCAATAGTAGAGTCCAGGAAACGAAGCACCTGTCTCAGCTCCTGCCAGGGCTGTCCCACAGCCAGGGCAGGGACACTCTGGTCCTCTCTGCAGACTGAGGGGGGTTGCTGCCTGCCAGCATTTGGGACTTACTATGTGAGGCAGGGAGGAACATGGGTATGGCTGAAAATTTCATGGTGACCTCAAGGATGCTGTCTATTTCATTAAAAACATTTTGAACTGCACAGTTCTGAGAGATATTTCATGTAAGACTGAAACAAATAGCTTTTGTTTTTAAAATTGAATTTTTAACAGTCACTAGGATAAAATGCAGTTCTTGCCATTTGCTGTTTTTATGTAGCTTCTGTGTATTATAGAATGTGTGCAGTGTTTTGAGCATTAGAGGCCTGATTGCATGGCATTGATCTTGCAAATACAGAAAGTGTATGTTGCAGGAAGGTCTTGCTTGTTTCTATCAATTCTCTACAAATAACGACTAAACTATTGAAAAAATAGAAAATGCTTTACTAATTTTGAATGTTTTTATTTAAGGAATTTGACATTCAGTTTAGGAATTTTGATTTTTGTGTACCTCAATGACATTATAGCAGAATACACTATGAAGATGTATGCTGATATTAAAACACAAGAAATGCATGTGGTGAAAGAAAGGTGTTAGCTGGCCTGATAAGGGTAATTTCTGTCTACAAATTAACAAGTCAGCACAGTGTTTTTTTTTGTAGAGGGTTGCACACATGTAAAAAGGAACATATTTTCTTCATTCTTGCAAGAATGTTTTAAATGTGTTTTTCTGTCTTAGTAGCACAGTTTCTTTTCTTATTGCCCGGTAACTACTTTGTCCCTAGGCATCTTGCAAGGATCAGGGAAACGGGATGTTGGGTCAACTACCAAAGAAATGTACAGGTGAACAGAGCTCAGTCCTCAGGTGTCCTTCCAGAGAGCTCAGTGTGTTTCCTGGAGTTACATATGGGTTTCAGTCTTCCGAAAGCTTGATATTAATCAGAGGATAGATCCCAGCAAATTTGATGGAATAATCTTTTTCTGAGGATTGAGTTACATGATATTTCCAATTCTTCAGTTCTGTATCTAAAAATTGGATATAATAATATTTGTCTATTTGGATTGGTGGTGCTTTAGATTTCCTCCTGCTGCTGCTAATTAGGGCCTAATCTCCAGTAAGTATTGTAATTTCCTGCTAGTGGCTGACATTAGGAGAAACTATTAGATAAGCTATTTTTGTGAGAAGCATTTCAGGAAAAGGAGAAGATACCTCTAGGAATATCTTTCAAAAACGTAAGAGTTTCACAGCAATTTAGTTCTAAAGCAAGTTACCGTAGACAGAATGTGCCAAAACAAAAAAAGCCTGAACAACAGCAGTAACAAAATAATTCAGTGATTTCAGCAGTATGAACATTTAGAGTAAAATGGCCCGAAGGCTGATACTGGACAGGGACTGTCAAACTATTATTTTACAGAGTCCTAACAACAATCAACAACAAAAATCATCTTTCTAACAAAAAGCCTTCAGAATGTTTGAACTGAACAATTTTTCATATCATTACATGTCTTTAGAATGTGAGATGCTGAGGTATTCCAAACAGTCCCATTATTTTGGTTCTCTCATGAGCAGAAGTTAAGGTGGAATTTCCCAATGAACTGTGACAGTCCATGGCTTTTTGTGATACTTTGTGGAAACAATCACAGCACAATACCCCAAAATACTTTTGAGATGAAGTCTGAGCTTCAGTTTATGCATCTCTGTCTGTACTTAGTGCAAAAGGGGGCAACCAATAACATGGTCTGTGGGATTTGTTTTGAAATTATGGTGAATTATTAAACTATTTAACTTCAAGACTTTCACTCTTTTAGCACATCTAAGCAGGAATTACAAGGTATAAAAGCCTGGCTTTATGTATCACATCAGTTTCTGTCACTAGGAGTATGAAAGAGGAAATGTGGGTAGAGAATACAGAGGAAAGCTAGAATAAATGCATGGAAGTAAATTCAAGTTTGGCATAAAGTAGATAGTAATTCCATAGAAAAAGAGCAGTGAAGTGAAGGAAAAGAAAATCAAAACGTATAGAATAATGAAAAAGAACAATGTTATTTCAGAAGTAAGGAGTTGGGAGTAGTAAGGGAAGTATCATCAACATAAAGTTGCCAGCCAGTAACTTGAGTCAAAGCTGTATATGAAAGGTGCATGAAGATGTTCCTTGTGTTTATAAAATAGGAATATAGGCAGTTCAGGAACTTCCAGTTTATGGTGTAGCATGTAGTAGAAGCAAATTTCCTATGCAAGTCTGAAGTCTTACATTGTATTGAATATCATCGGCATATTTTGATAAGCAATGTAGAAAATAAAAGCAAATAGACAAAATGTTACAAACCCAAGATTTCTCAAAGGAAATAAAATGATATTAATAAAAAAAAGAATTTTGTGTACTACAAAAAATGTTAAAAAAGATTTACCAGTGATACTGAAAAGTTCAGTAAAATCAATATAAAAGAGGATCTTTTGTATTACAAAATTTGACTTACTAATTATCAAACTAGCAGCTATACTGTGTCGTAAAGAGCTTGGACACAGCAATAAACACTCGAACTTTTCTGTTTTCTTTTGTTGATAGAAGAACCAGTTTTGTGCTTGTACTTCCCTCTGTGTCCCCGTCTAGACCTTTGCCCCTTCTTGCAACAGTGCTTGCACAGTACCTGGGGCTTGAGAGCCTGGCTGTAGGGTGGCTGTGTTTGTCTGGCAAAGGCGGTACTTTTTTGAACTTTTATCACTTCTAAAAAGAAAGCAAATTTGAACAAGGAATGACGGTTCATAGGGTGGTGCCTCTAATTTCTCCACAGTAAATTTTTGAGGCCAGAATTGTTCTTGATGTTACACCAAAGTCTCTTATTATAGTTTGACTCACTAGGTGGAAGTACCTTAATTTTCATTTTGTCTCATGTTCTGATGCCTATGACCCATACGGAAGTCTTGTTTTATAACTATAAAAAATGCAGCACAAGATGGATGGAATTTTAAGAAGTTTTGTTTGATGTTACCATGTCATAAACTCCATTTTACTCATGAGACTTTATGCATGCTTATTTTATTTTTGGTGGGCATAGGAGGAACAAATCAAAATGCAAATTGAAAATCATTTTAGTAGGGGTATGTGTTATCAGTTCAGCATACAAGGGGGTGTTGTGTTCCTCTAGGTTGGAATAAATTCAGTCCTGAGAAGAGAAAAACGGTTTAATGAATTGCATATAGCCAAATATTAAGCAGGATACACAGTAACCTGTCTGTTCTGTGTAAAACTCCCAAATACATTTCTTAAAACAAGCAAACAACCCTGAAATCCTAAAACAACATTCCAGTTGGAAAATGAAGTGCTCAAAGATCACGGTGGATTCTTATAAAATCTTCCCCAAAATACATACTCTAAAGTTGTAAACACAGAGTGTTTATATGCCCAATTAGTCCAGTTCTAGACACAACAAAAATCAAAATGTCTTATTCATCTGCAGCTCAGCTTGACGTTTCTTCAGCTTCTGTGGAACTCTTCATGAAAAGTTCTATGCAAGAGTGGGCAGGTGTACTAAGAGATGTCCCAGCCATGGGGTTGCTCACGCACACTCACTCTTGTTTTTGGGGACAATCTCATGCCCTGCAAGAGGGGGAGTACAGACCCATGTCCTGTCTGCTCTGCCTGAGGGCTGTGCTTCACCCAGCTACTTGTGACACATCCATCTGATGGCAAATGATTAGCCCAAGCCTGAATCCCACTGGTGCTGATTTGGACATGGGTTTCTACATAGTAAGTGTGTGCCCTGCCTACTTAGTTTTGGGTCTGTCCTGTCTGAAAATTGTGGGTTAGAGTAAGCTTTTCCCATGCACCATGAGGGTATCCTTGATGCTGGCAGGAGTGAAAGCTGTTTCTTTTTTTTTTTTCCTAGAAATATAGAGGCAAAAATGAGACAGGAGCTTGGCAGTTCCCACAGGCACTGAAAGGAGAGGGACAGTAAGCGGTGCCTCATTAGGAGTCTTTTATAAGTGAGAGAACAAAGCCACCAGTAAGGTTTTGAGGGGCCATTCCCACTGTATGAGAATGAATGCCTGCCCTCTTGAGTATGTGATACACACCAGCTTTGCTGCTATGGGATCAGAGTTCAGATATAGAAAGGGTGGGTAGGATGACAGGTATGCGTCAGTAAACGGCTGGCAATGCATGGAGCAGAGAAAGCTCAAGACAGCAATCAACTTGAACCTGCCTGCTTCTCTAGACAGGCATTTGGGTAGGCAGTACCCAACAAGCTTTTATAAAAGCATTCATAGAGAAACAATATTTTTAAAGCTTGCCATTAACTTGTATGCTTTCTATAGATGTATTATTTTCAGCTACCATATTGAATAAATGCTTTTGGCACAGCAGCAGAATAACCTTCTCCTGTCCCATTTTCAGCTGTGCTGACAGTTAGGCAGGGGCAGCATTTCTGCTAGATGCATCAAACCGCATTTGTCTTCTCCTGTTGAAACTGGTTTTCCTGCATTGGTGGGGTGTGCAAGTGTGGAGCCAAGTACTCTTTCATTCTTTATGCAAATTTATGAAGAGGCACAAGGAGTTTATCCCAGGACAATACAATGTGATAAAGTGGCAGAATACACTGACTCACTGTGGTTCAGTGAAATCAAAAGTTCTGGCTACTGAGCAAGTTCAGTGTTGGCTTCAACTTAATCAGTCAAGTGTATAGTGTTACGTATGCTCTTACTGAATTTACTGAGGATGCTTTTTCCGTGTTCTGATATTTAATTTGGCATGCAAATGTTCATATGCCTGAGGCTGAGCTCCAGCATCATTGTCCTGCTGATGCATCCGTGTTTATTCATATTCATTGTGATTTATAACTTTGAACAATGTGTTTGGCCTTCCATACACTAATTCTGAAAAAGACCAAAACCATGAGCGCTGAGGCAGAATTAAAATTTTCTTTGTTGTGCTCCCTTTCCCCACTATGTGCATGCTCATCTTTCTAGCTACTAGAAATTGTCCTTCTAAAAGAAGGAGATGTTTTTTATTTATACTTACTCTAGATGCATTTTACAGTTTAAATTCAAACTGCTTTAATTAGAGCCATGTTGTGATTCTAACATTACATTTCTGATAGCCCATGGAGATGATAGGAATGAGAAGATTTTACTCCAAAGAGTGAGGAAGGCAAAAAACTTTGTGGAGTGCATATCCAATGTTTTCTGGTCTGTGGTATGGTGCTATTTTTCCATTTTAATCTCCAATTCCATGTTAGAGTTCAGTAGCATCAGCATTTTAAACTGGTATTTAAACATAACTAATGATGATTTAGGAGAACATCAAAGCTATGAACTTTCCTACAGCAATTTTGTGTGTTAACGCTGTAACTGAGCAGGCCTTTGTATTATAACACGTCAAATTACCAACTCCTTGCTTGATTCAAATTAGTAAGAAAAAAATCCCTTCTATCTTTAATAGCCTTTACAGTGCTTTGAAACTCTGACTCTAGTCTGGTAAAGATGATCTGAGGCAGGACTCTAGAGTAAGACAACTGCAAAGTAATCACTAACTCAAGGATATTTAACTTCTGCTTGACAATCTAACAGTATCATGTTTAACTTGCTTTATTTTGTTTGGCATTATCTTTTCCTCCATATGAGTTATGAGTCACTTTAGAATGCCAAATGGAGCTCGGGACAACAATTTATAATGGCGTGCCCACGAGTACCCCCTAAAAGTTTGGTAATGACCTTTCTTCTAATTTAGAGCTATAAAAACCTTGAATGGTTGAAGTCATTCAGCCTTTCTCATCTTTTCTCAAAACACTTCAGTGAGATGCTATAGAATGCTTTATTAGCCACAGGTATAGCAATTTAATAAGTACTAAGGCACCTTGGCAAGTCAGGGTAAAGAGTACCATGGAGTTTTTTAGTTGTGCTGTATGTCAGGTTTACTTCTTTGGTGCAGGCAGTAGCTTGTCTTCTTTACTTAAAAATTTACTTTAATGGGTTGATTTGGTGTTGTAAAGTGTCGACTCATGAAAGCATATTTTTCTGGTGTTGTTTTTTGGTTTTTTGTTTCCCCCTTTTTTTTTTTTTCTGGTTTTTCATAATATGATATGGCCACTAGAAATGGTCTGGCTAGACTATCAGTTTAGAGCATCAGACACAGTCAGAATAGTTTCACTGGAGAAGGGTAGTCTGTGGCATATAAAGATCTATGCAGAATAGAGTTAAAAATATAGCATGAAACAGAAAAATCTGTGCTTGCATGTTAATATCTCACTGAAGTTTTTAAAATACTATACATAAGGAGTATTGCTTTTTTTTTCATACAGGTTTAATTAATACATAAAAGGCCTGTAAAACTGTGTGTATTTATTGATGTTTTATGTATGAATATAAGATCAAATTATTTCATTTCCATGCTGAATATGTTCATAGGAGAGGATGTAAAAAGAGCCTCTTGAACTCTTCTGCGCTGCTGTGCCCTTCCAGTGTGCCGTGAATTTTATACTGTTGTTGTTGGCTACATTAAGATCTTTAATACCGAAGAGAAGATGGAGGCTGCTGTTTTACTGCCTAAAAAAACAAGTCTAGCAGCTTCTGCTGCATCCTGGAGAAGGGAACTGCCTGCTCTCTCTGGGGACGGATACAGTTTATCAGAGCCTGAGTGTCACCCTGGCTTAGGGTCTCATATGTTTGCAGGGTATGTTATGACAGTGCTGAGTTTCCACATGATAGTTTAGGTAGGCACAGAAGAAGATATTTTGGAATGGTCTATTTTGTCCAATAGTCCTTTTGAATGTAAATGGACATATATGTTCATTGCTGTCATATAGGGATGCAGCAGTTAAAAAGCTGTAATTAAAAAGCTACAAAAGCAATTAAAGCTGATTAAGAATTCCTGAGTAGCGGTTGTAAACCTGGAATTAGTTCCTGAGAAAAAGAAAATTGCTAATTTCAGTCAGTTACATGAGAAGAATAGCAACACTGGGAGACAGCCCTGCATGTCCTTCTGTTTCCTGTGGCCTTATCTGAGACAATGCTTTAGGCTGCTCAAGGAAGGTCTGTTATATACTGTATCAGCAGCATGAGAGAATGAACATGAGTTATTCTCCTAGTTGATGATTCATATGCTGTATATAGGCAGTGCCTGTGATGCTTTATGTAGTTGTGCTGTGTTTGCTATCACAGTGGGATTTTGAAAGGCAGTTTTATTGAAAGAGCAGTAGCAGTACAAGCATCTCTCTACTTCCAACTGGAAATGTTTGTTACTGTTGCCATGCTTAACACTGGACATCTAAGCAGGAAACAAAGTTGCAGGCGCACATAGCACATACCAGTCTACTGACAGTTATCACATGGAGCAAAAATTGATGAGGATTTAATGCTAGATGTGACTGAGTGGGGAAGGAGGGTCTGCTTCCACTGTACCAAACAGTGGTGATTTTATAAAACACCCTTTAAAACTGAAAAATTTTATTTACCAAGAGCCAAACCCATCTTTTATTAATCTATATATGGGAGTTTCTGACTTTGGAAAAGTTGATGTGTGTAGCTGGAATAGTTCCTAAGATACATTGGCTTGGAAATAGTTCTTTGCTCCCTGTCATCACTGAATAAGTGCCTTTTGTCCGTGTTATGGCAAGTGGAGTTCTTGATCACCCAGCTGTGTTTTGCTGAAGCACAAAGCATGATCAAATGACTAGCACTGCAATAACTTTGATGTTCAAGTAGTGTATCTACTTGGATGGAAGTCATAAGTGGGAGGCAGAAATGTTTCACTCTCTCACATAATTTGGTGAAAAAGTACAATTTCTCCTGTATATTTTAAAGAAATTGCTATTCTACACTTGGGGTAATACAGATTAGGAAGAAATATAGATAAAATGGAGCTTTCTAGTCAAGGTGATATTAAATACCAATCTCTTCAGTGGGGAGGCAGTAGGGAATGCAAGCTACAGAGATTTCAGAGGCATTGTGTGGATACTGTATGCTCTCCCTCCCCATGTGTGTCTGGTACTGTCAACTTGGCCTCAGCTCACACAGGGTGAAGATGTAGGTCCAGGCGATGAAGTCAGTGGAATTAAGATTTCATTCTGAATACCTCTTTTTATAGTATTCCATGTGGAGAGGATGGTTGGCCCTAAGTGTCACCTGTTAATTTTTTTCTTTAACTGATTGCACATGTGTAAAATTGGAAAGCTCAAGTTCTCTAGAGCAAACCTGCAGTGCTTTGCTTTTTCATACGTTCTTTTGTTCAACCAAGAACATTAGTTGTACTGTTCACCGATGAATAACCTTGCAATAAGTAAATCCCTAGAAAGTGCACTGTTTTTGAGCAAAGAAAATACCAAGAATGTTCTCTAATATTAAAGTGTTATGAGTAATATTACCAATATATTGTAAAAAAAATGAATGTCACCAGGTCTTCTAGAAAAGAAATGTCTCCTGTTTTTGCTTTCTTTAGTTTTGTGGATTTCAGAAGTTTCTCAGAATCTTATGTGGCTTTGTACATTATGTTACATGAAAAAAATGAGCTTATAGTATATTAGAAGGGATGCATGAAGCTGTTTAGCAGCTAGCTATTAGAGTAAACTCGTAGGTTGAACACACTTATTTTAAGCTATATTAGTCAAAATGTTACACATTCTTTGAGAAGACTCAGGTTTTCTCAAGACAGTGATTCAGTTCAAAGTTGCACCCATGCAGCATCAACAGGTAAAAGCAACAGTAAAGAAAGAATTCTCATTATCCATTAGTCCTTACAAAATGCAAGTTAACTACTAGAAGTGTGTCTTGCTTTGCTGGAAGTTATGAAAGGCAATGCAGTGCATTTATGGACATCACACAAGCCTCTGAAATATAGGCCACAGTTATACAGTGGGTTTGTGGTGGAGAATCAGAAAAGGTAATTATATTTTTTGTCATCTTTGATCTCAAAAGCTATTTGTGGGACTATAGTTTTCGTTTTTCCAGTTCTTCTCCTACATAGCTTTCTTTTTGAAGGAGTCTGTTATTTTTCTTTATATGATACATGTAGCAAGAAGTCTTTATTTGATTACCTGAATATATGGCCTGACTTTAAAAAAATCTTCATCTGTCCTGAAGCTTAATGAAACATTCCTGCTAGCTTCTTTCTCTTAGGACTTCTCATTCATGAAAGAGTGACTATCTGTTATATGAAAAAGGTAATCTAAATATCTCCTAGTTCTTTTTAAAGTTGATATCCCATAAATCATCTGCTTCAGAAACAAGGAAAAAAGGATATAATCGCAGTGATATTTTTTCATAGGAAAGTGCTGAAAGAAAAAGGAAAGAAGCATCATGACTTAATGCCAGTGACATTAGTAATTGGTATTAATTTATCTCAGGTTATCACTGAGATCAAGTCATTAGTTAACTTTGGTAGAGCCAGCATTCACCACTCTATAAAGAAGCTTTTCTAGACTAACAAATCTTTAGCAAGGTACCTTTTGAGAGAGATCAGGTTTTCATGCAGGAGCTTTGCGTTCATAATTGTGTGACTGAAAAGGACTTAGGTTTTGTACGCATATGCCCATTTATTTTCTGGTTTGAGAACATGTTTGAAATTTAGAGTGCTTTAAAAATAAAATAAGTAACTTATTTAAAAGGTTCTCTTAATATGCGCTGTAGTTTTGGGAGTATCTTACGTCTTCTGAGACAGCAGCACTTTCACGGTTTACAAATTAGATGATGAAATTCATCTTCCTGGGGACAGAGATTGATCCTTAACTTGTGCATGAGTCATGCTAAGAGGTACAGAATTCTACTATGCTAATATAGTGAGAATTGTTGGTTTTTTTTTTTTTTTTTTTTTAAATAAGAATATAATTAACATTTGGAAGAAAATACATTTAATTTTCTTCTCTCTGATTTATTTCCTCATCTATGGGCTGAACTTGCCTCAGAGTTGTATAATCAGTAGGTGGGATGGCTTGCAAAAAAGGGTAGCTGAGAATTATTGCAAACTGTTTCAGGCATCTTTCCATACTAAATTCAGAGTTTTCATATGTCAGGGATGTGCACCTTTTAATGACTTAACTTGTAAAAAATTGTCTGACTTCTGTGATTATACGAGTACATGATTTTGGCCTCTGACTGTTGAAAGACTTGCTTTTTCAGGAGCTAGTTGACTTAAAAGATGCAGATGTAATCATCTCTACCATGTACGTAACATCTGTTGGACAGTGGAATATCCACTGTGATAAAATGTTTTTTTTTTCCTGTTCAAATGATCATACATTTTACATTTAATGTGTGAGAATAGTCTAAAAAAAATTAAGCATAAATAATTGAAGCTCCATTCTGATCCCATGGTGAGGCTATTAGTCATTATTGCTTCTTCTGAATATCACAGTAAATACACTCTAGATGGCATAATAAAATTAGCTGCTTGTAATTTTGAGGAGAATACCACATATAATTTTTTAAGTGGAATACAGAATTGCAGTGATACGTACTAGAGTTGTCCTAGGAAAACTCTTGAAACTCTTACTGGCAAGTGACTTTATATTGGAGAAGTGAATTTATGGTCTGATTTGGGGTAGTACATGCTGCTATTTGAATTAAAGGAGAAAGAAAAAAATGCTTGTGAAACTTGGGTTCTAATGCTAGTAACTGACGCTATGATCAAAATAAAATGTATTTCTAAGCATATAAACATGTATTGCAAAAGAGAATCTCAGCACTTATCTAACTGCAGCCTGTTAGTTAAATAAAGTTGCAGAATATCTTAAATAAAACAGTTTTACAGTGTTAAATAAAATGGAGTTTTGGTTTGTTACTGAAGTTTATGGGCTGCACAGTTTTATAATTACATGGGTGATTTTTCTTTAATCAGCTTTTAAAATATTAATTATGCCTATATTTCATACTATTAAAAATAATTCCTCACTGACATTTTAAAATATTTTTCTGGGGAAAAAAAAAAAAAAGCTGTTTGGCTGAATGTGTTCCAGTGTTTTTACTGTGGGATGTGGTTCTGCGTACTGTTAGCCCTACTCTGAGTCATCAGCTGGGAGCTCTGCTAAAAATACGATGAAGATCATTTATGCCTGTGGAAGTAATTCAGCTTTATCTGACTTGAAAAGCCCTTTGCAATATTAAAAAAATATTGCAAGTGTGAGAAACAGTCCTCTATTTGTGTGCTAACAGGTATTGTGCCAGCTTCAGTTGGGAGCCCAGTGCCCTGTGCTATGGGAATTACCTGGCACTTTAAAATATGAGAGGTATGAGTGCTAATTATCAGACCTTATGTAATGTGAATCTTAGCCCAGTCCTGCTTCTGCAATTGTTAAGATTGGGTAGGACTGAGCCACATAAAAATTGTGCCAGTGATTGAAGTGTTTCAAAACAAGGCTGAAGTAAATAATGAAATGTATAAGGATCTTATACAGGTTACTTCTATTTTTGTATAGGTTACTTCTATTCTTGACTGAATGCAGCAATGCTAGTATCACAGCCAGGATTGCAGCGAGTTAAGTGAGCCTTATCAATTTGCTTGGGAATAGCTGCATTGCACAATAATTTTATTCCTTGTAACTGAGAGTTTATGCAAAGGCATAAAGGCAAATTGCTGGCTGTATTCCAGACAGCCCTACTGCTTAGGAGGTTTCCACATTCATCATTGCTTTGCCCAGTCAGTTTCAAAATTTTCTAATCTGTTCACTTCTAATTTTTTCCTAATTTATTAATAGTAGGCATATTAAAAACACAAAGCAGTTGAGGAAGATGGCTGATGTAGAGAGTTTTCGAATTACGATTAATTTCAGCTTTATAGGTGAAAAGATGAAAAGCAATACTCTTTTTCTCCTCAATGAAGTGACAATGTTTGTGCTTTCTAGAGCCTTAGGGTACACAAATCGGAAGGAAAAAGAATAAAGAAGTATGGCTGCAGATTTTACTGGCAATTTTCAAGTTCGAAAATAATTAGTGAAATAAATATTGTTGTGATGTGTGTTCAAATGGAAGAATTTATCTTTTTTTTTTTTTAAACTGTAGAAAGATTCCTTAGATTTTTAGGAAGGCCTTGTTCTCCCCAAGATTTCGACTGGATTAAGTTACACGAATTATTGCTGTATAGTTTCTTTAAGGCTGAAAAGGATGTGTTCATGCTGCTGTTCTTTCGGGCCTTTTTCCTTGCTTTCTCGTGGGTGCTTGGCAGTGTGAGCTGCATCTCTCTAGATCATTAACAGATCTCTGGGATATTTGCACAGCCGTGGCCACTCTTCCTTCTGTTTTTGCGTGACTTGGCGATGGACACAGAAGGCAAATAATGGCTCTTGATTAAACAGAGAAATACATCATCTTGTACTCTGTGTTTATGGGTTTTATATTATATTGAAATTCAAGGATGTTATGTTAGCAGAAGGCATGAGCGTTTGCTACTGACATGCAACACCTGGGACTGTGCCTACCATAGCAAAGAGTGTTAATTAGGGAACGCAGGGCAGCGAGGGCTTAGGACCATCTCAGTTCTCACAGTAAATCCATATCTGTTATTTTAGAAAGATTCAGATCATGAAAGCTTTTTGCAAAAGGTTGTCCAATGTCTAATAACCCTGCAATACTGATGTCAGTGACTACGCAAGCAGGCTTTCTGTTTACTTTGCACTTCCCCATATACAATGCAAACAGATAGCTAATGACTGGGTAAATACAAAGGAAATGTACTTTGTGCACTGTGTGTTCTGAGCTTGAGTGTTTTGGTCTTTATTTGGTTTGCCTATTTTTATATTCTTTCACAAGCACATTTTGTAATGGTGGAATATTACAGAGTTCCTAGTACAGTACGGAGGAATAGCACAAGGAATGTATTGTGCTCACTCTTTTAAAATCTGAAATCTTTGCTGATGCCAATTATTTCTGGCTTTCATTCTTTTAAACTAATACAGCATGAACAGGGGTTATGTGTTATGATTCTTTAGCACGAGTGTTCATTCAAAGCAAAAACATCAGACAAAAACACGTCTGTCAGATTATAGTGTATCGTTTTCTTTTCTTACCTTTTAAACTTATTTTTCTTTCAAATGAAAATCCATAAAAAGTTTAAATGTGTGAAAGAAATGACAGTGGGAGCTGAGGAAAAAGTCATTAGCTGAAAACTACTACCAGTTGTAGTATTAACTCACAAGGATTATGTTTGAGTCATGCGAGCAATATGATTTACAAAACCACAAAAGACAGACATTGAAAGCAAAGTATTTAAACTCAGGATAATCTTGGACTAGCTGACACAGCCCAGCACACTGGTCCTTGCTGCTTCTGGAAATGCCTGCTGCTGCCTGGCGCGCAGCTGCACTGCCCAGCAGGATTCCCAGCTTCTTTTCTGCAGAGCTGCTTTCCATCTGGCTGCACCCAGTGTGCAGTGGTTCACAGGGGCTTCAGAGCCTGGGTACAGGACTTGTGCTTCATGAGGTGCCTATCAGTCCTTTTCTCTGACTGCCGAGGTGCTACTTAGTAGCTACTCCACATTGCAGCTTATCAATCCTTTCCCTCTAGTTTGGTGTCACCTGCTGTCTTCCTCTGAGAGTGTATGCCATCCTATCATTAAGATTTCTAATAAGGATGTTGATGAATGTTGATCCCTGAGGAACATGTCTACTGACCTGCTGCTGGCTGGATTTTCTCCTGCTGATCGCCACCCTCTGAGCCTGACTGATCAAGCCAGTTTTCCACCCATGCTCACTTTTTCAAGGTGTGTTTCATCAGCTTGGCTAAAAGCGAGACTATGGGAGACTGTTGATAGCTTTGCTAAAGTAACGGTAAAATGGTATCTGCTGTTCTCCCCTTGTCCATTATGAAGGCAAGGCATCTTAGAAGGCAATCAGTTTGATCAGGCAAGATTCACCCTTTTTAAATTCATGTTGTCCAAAGGTGTATATATACATGGCGATTCCCAAACAACTTGTGGCCCTTGGTGTTCTTGGACGTGGCATTAAGGATGGCTTGCTCCATCTTTTTAGGAACTTGATGTTAAGGCTGACTGGCTTACAGTTGCAGTCACATTTCTGCAGATCCTTCTTCTTGCCCTGCATAAAAATATGAGTTAATTATGTTGCTGTGGCTGACTGTGTCTTGTTCCTGAAATCATACTGGATTTGAGGAAGAAATTGCCTATTATAAATCTCTCTCTGGTACTAGGAAGTCCATTACCCCCAAAAAATCAACCCTGTATCAGCTACTTGATTTAGTTTAAAGGTCGTGCAGGGTTTTGTTTATTCAAAGGCAGTGGCCTGAACAGAAGGGGTTGGCAGAAGTGCATGAGCTAGTCTGTTCTTATGTAACTAATTTTCCAAATTAATTTAGAATATTATGGTGGAAAGAAAGGAAACCTAATGATAACATTTCTGCGGAAAAATCCCACCGAGTGCCCAGCAGTCATTGTGTCAATATGAAAAGCTGCAGTGACTATGTGAGAGCGGAGTGCTTTTTGCCACATATTGTGTTAATATCTTTCTCACTGCCTAAATTACCTGTCATATGTCTGTCAAGCCCAGCCATCATCAAACAGGTCAATTTGGGTTTTGTTGTCTCCTGACATACTTATCTTTAACGTTCAAGCAGTGATGCTTGCAGATAATTGGAAAAGATAAGCTAAAAGAATATTTGATTTGTTGTGAGAGAAGGAAGGCATTTATTTTGGAAGTTTTGCAGGAAGTTTTGCATCCTGAAGGGAAGCGTGAGTTTTAGCATTAGATTTCTCTGAAGGTTTTTTGCATTGCAAACCTTTGCACCAGCTGGAATCAGCCTCAGAAAGTGGACAAATGGAACAGTTCTCTGAAGAAAATTTGGAAAATTTTCTTTCCTAGATTGCTGTTTCGTATGTTCCTGGCTGATTTAGACAAAACTGAACTACAGTTTGGAAAGTTTGGAAGCTTGTGATGTGTTTGTGTGGGAATAATTAGGATCAAAAGCACAGTGTTGCAGCTTGGGTGTTTATCTGTTATCTGGGATTACTTGTACGTATTTCTACTAATCAGTTCCTTGATGCTGAATGAGCCCTGGCTGCTCTTGACAAATAGCTTTCACATCATCACTTAGATTTTGGGGTAAGAGAGTTCCTACAGAGATTTAGTGTTTGAATTCATTTTATATTTGGGATTACTGGAAGCTATCTGTGTGAAACATAGTTGTTTCTTCTTTATGGGGCAGTGGACTAGATGTTCTGAAGAACACTTCAGATCTCCACACTGTTGAGTTAATATGGCGATGGTTACATAGTTAAAAAGTTGCCTTTGTTTTCTTACTCCCTGTTTTTAATGTACCTTTCTCATTTTAATTTCTGCCTTTTCTCAAATTCAGCACTGTTCACTTATTTTAGCAGCTCTTTCAAATGTTCTTGGAAGGGAAGCAATCATATGGTCTCATTTACAAGAAAATATTTTGAAATGATCTAAGGAAAACCTGTAATGGTAAACTGATTTGTTTTTAACTCAGGCCATAAAAAAGTAATTAAAGAAGTGTGTTGAAATTGCAGCTAAACCTGTTATTGTCTTAAGATGAATTGCAAAGTAAGCATGTTCCATAAGGGATTTTGCAGAATGCAGCACAAAATGTTTCTGCAGATCATAGAGGGGCTCTGACTTAGAATGAAGGATATGTCTCCTAAGCCTTGGCCGTGTGAGCAGGCAGATAATTGATCTTGCTGAGACTGCTGCGTTAGGTGGGTGTTCATGAACAATTACTGTCTAGTTGTATTTAATTAGTATTTAACTGAGCTCCACTGCTCATCTAATTTTCTTCCACTTGGCATCAATGTAATCCAATAAAAATGTAAATAATTGAAAATAAGTTCTTTAAAACTTCAGTTTTACAGTTTGCTAGCTTCACTTACAAATGATAACATCTGATCTTTGCAGTTCAGCTCAAAGATACATTGGTGTGATTGGTATATTTGCTCATTTTGCATTACTTAAAAAATTTAAATAAAATTGTTTAATAAAATTCAAAGATGTTTGATTATATATTAATCAAAAATATATAGTATATTATAATATATATGCTACATATACCTATGCTTGAATGTGAATGTTCTCCAAAGGCAAATGTGCTGCTTCTGTAATTGAATATTAACGAATAGTTTTAAGTTGCATTGTGGATAGTCAGTTTCTTAATACAAACTACTTTGACAGAGGTGTAATCAATTAATGTCAGTTTTGTCTCATCTAATCTTTGTTTTAATAGCAGATGAAACAGACTTTTAAGGCAAATAGCTGACCGTTTACTGAAATAGATTGACATACGCAAAGGGTGTGTAATCTCTGCTATGCTATATAATTCCTATCTAAAGAACTTTGATGCTAGGTTAGTTAAGATGCCTGACTTAAGATGAAGTTAGGCAGTTCCACATTTAGAAGGGAAGATAACAGACAGCTGAAGTAAACACACAGAACAGAACAAGCTACATTATTCAGAAAAGGCGATTTATGCATTCTGTGTCTGGTAGGAATTACATGCTGAAAATCTCAGATGTTGAGTAAAACATGCTGATGTCATCTATTCAGACAGTTCATAAACATTTAAAAGGCAGCACATTGTTTTCAGAAGTATTTTGCTGAGTTTTATTGTTGAAAGGCAACATGGTAATAATAGTAAATTATTTGTAATTAGGAGTTGGAGGCACTCAGGTTTGTCAATTTAAAGTCTAACAATTTATGTCCAAAATAGACATTTGTTGCCAAATAAAGGTGGACTATTACACTATTTCAAAGGACAGTTGTACACTTAGGATACTCTCAATATTTTTAATAAGGTAGAGAATGCATTTACAGCTGAGATTAACATGCTTATCTCTGCAGGCCAGGTGTGGAGGAGATTAGCTTTAAAATTTAGAGGCCATTAAGAGTTTTGCACTGAAGGCAATATCTAATAGGAGTAAGACATGAGCTATAACGTGAGGAACCTATTAATAAAATGCAAACAAAGCAGAAGGAGCAGCTGCCCTTTAAATATTTGTGTGTGTATATATATCCTTTAATATATCTACATACCCCTAGATTTCTATAAAATAAGGACTCTCAGCTATAAATCTCAGTGAGGGAAAATGCTTTCATGTGATTAGTGTGTGAATAGGTATTTATGGGACCAAAACCCAATCAAAATTACAATTTAATTTACCATAGCTTTTTCAACAAGGTTACATGCTACATGGTCTGGCAAGGCCTAGTTTCCTAAGTTATCTAGAAGCCTTAGCTGTATATGCTAACAGCTTACTGGCTTGTAGGAGCACCTTGCAGTGGTATCTATGACAAGGAAGAATTAAGGGCTAAAGAAACTTTTTTTCTGAAAATGACTGCAAAACCAGCCCCTTACCTGATAATAGCAAATATTCAACATGAAGTTTTTGAGCAAAATAAAATTAAATTTTCAAATGTCAACCTTAAATTATTCTCACAGAAGGGATCGCGTACCCTTTAAAACATTACTTGCTTGATGAATGACAGTTTTGAAATCATTCATAAGGAATAAGCAGTAGTGTTTTACACAATGCAGCTGGGAAATGTGGGGATTACAAGTTTTTTAAAATGAATTAAATAATAATTCTCTCAGAAATTATAATACAAGAAGTTGAAATAGATCTGTCAAAAATGTGACTGATTTAGTATAATGCTATGGACAAAATGACACTTTACCAAATGAAAGTAAGCAATTACTACTTAAAGTCTTTAAATATTAGTAAGAAACACATTAACATTGTGAGTTGACAAGTCTGGTACATTTGCCGAATGCTTGAGTTTTCAAACATCCTGAAAGAGTGACTTGGAAATCTGAATTTCTGTGGGAAGCAATTACTCTAATTCTAATTCTTACTAATATTACTGAAAAGATGTATGGAGTTGAAAATGGAGTCCAAAAGTAGAACTGAGTTTGGGGAATTCAGGAGTGTGTACAAAGTTCAGAATTCATAATGAGAAAAGGAAGGGACACACAATCAAGATGTTAGTCTTGAAAATGGCAGATGGCATTAATTCTGGAGGACAAGCATATGAAGCACAGCAAAATAAGTGTGATTGAAGCAATGATATGAAACTGGATCTGCCCTTGATTTATTAGCTTTGGTAAATGTGTAGACTGAGAGGATTGTGTACAGAAAAATATTCACAGAATGTATTTAAAAAGGAAGTGGACTGTATCACGAAAATATATTCCATTGTTGGGAGGTATTCTTTCATCTTAGGTTTTTTTCACAAATACTTTGTTTGTAGAGTTGTTTCAGTGCTTATAATGGTTAAATTATGTTGACACTTTTCTGGACTTTCAAAATGTTTTTTTTTTCTCGATGGAGAAACACAATTTTTGGAGAATAAGATTAAGAATAAAACGTACTTGATTAAAACTGTGAAGGCTCTTAATTTTTGCTCAGGTTCATAAGATCCAAATTTCTATTCATGTGCCAGAGTTTACAAGTGAGCCGTATTCAACAGATTTAAGACTAATCTTTTGTAGCTGAATTTTTGAAAATCAAGGTATTTGCAGTAATTTGCTCTGCAAATGCCGCTGGTGCTTTGAGATTTGATCATGTACTGTAGCGTCTACCTACTTAGTTTGCTGGAAAAGCTGATGCAGATTCAGCAGAGCAAAATGTTCAAGCCGTTTGGAAATCACTGATAGTTTCAGTTCCATAGCTGGGAATAGTGAGCAGCCCATTACTCGTCTTTTCCCTGCAAGTCTTCACCCTTGAATATTAGGGAGAGAAAATTCCTTTTCAGCTCAGGAGTGCTAGATATTTATAGCAAGAGAGTTGAAAACTAGGATTCTTAGCTGCAAAATGTGGGACTTTGTTTTAAACAAAATGGGGCCAGAGCCGTTAATTCCAGATAGATTTACTTATTATCTAGACACTGAGTGATGCCATAAAATGGTCGAGTGCTGGAGCTGGTGTCTGACACTAGAGAAGTAGGAAAAGAGTCGATCTTTGATATAAACCAAATTAGTTTAAGACACTGCTGTGCAGATAAGCATGCTGATAGTCGAGTGTGTTACAGTGGTATAAACTGCTGAACATTTCAATACCATAGAAGTATTTTTATACTTCCCTTTTACGCTTTGCGCTTTTTGGCATGTGGGAGTTTTTAGTACTGGTTCTTTGCATTCTTTGGCTGGACAGTTTTTAGCTGTTCCTCAGTGGCTCTCTTGATTTAAGACCTGCTTTATAGTGACATCTACCAGCATGTATTGATTTATTGCTCTGTGTGAAAAATAAGGATATCACTTCACTGTGTAAGCAACCGTTGGGATGACCCAGGGCTCATGGTAGTTGTGTATACTCTGTATGTAGTTCTGTATGTGCTTTATGGCTTGAATAACTTAAATTTGATGTTGATAATTTCTTTTATTAAAATAGGGCTTAATTTTTGATATGTGTTGGCTGATTGGACAATTGCCTGGACCAGATTAACTGAGGGCTTTGAGAAGTTTTGCTGCCGTAACTCCCACTGCAGTCGCAAAGCAGAAGTCTCGGTCATGCAAAGCTCTCAGGGACTGCCTTGCCCCTGCAGAGGGGGGCCTGCCTTCTCCCTGAAATTGTGAGGAGGTTTCAGACAACTAGCTAAAACCAGATCCTGGCTCTAAAGTAGCCAACTGAGGTTAGAAACTGCCCACTCTAATGGACTGATTTCAGATGTTTTATTGATGAAACAGTTTTAAATTAAATATTTTAATGTCCAAAATGCATTTTTAAATTCTTTCAGGTAATACTCAGCTGCGGTTGTTGCCATTTCCCTCTGGGTAATACAGTAACACAAATTTATTCAGTGGCTTCTGAGTAACAAAACCTACTTTTAGATTTCTTAAACCTACCAAACTGGGGATGCAGTGCTTGCTTTGCAACTTCAGAGACTGAATTGTGCCACCCCTGGCAGTTTGTTGGAGAGAAGGGGTCTGTCCCCTCTGTAGTAGTGCTCTAAGTTCTTGACATGCCTCCTGACCAAGCTGAAAGTTTTGGGTCAGGAAGTCATTTGTCTGGAGAATTCATAGAAGGTGTTTGCCCGTTGAATTCAGAAATAAATGTGGAGTTGGGCACACAAAATTTATTTCATTGAAGCAAACTTGTGATGAATGTAACACCCTACCATTGCCTTTTTCAGGGCCTTACTTCCAGACAAGTGGTCGTAGTGGACTGATTGTTATATTCCAATCAATTCAATTGCAGTAATATAAAGTATTAAGTATAAAGCAAAATATTAACTATTATAGTATAAACCAAAATCAGTTATCTTAGCTTTTACAGTGTTTGACCAGATATCACGAATGAATATTTGACAGTGTGGGTGCCTCTTCCTGTATGGCCAAAACACCTGTGGAGCTGAACTGGAGTCCTGCCCGAGGACACAAAAAATAAACCAGAGAGTTGTTTTACAAATGTTTCATGCTTTAAATCCACAGTTTAGTGGGCTGTAACATGTTCAATCAGTAAAATAGGTAAAACCAGGACAGGTTAGTGCATTAACATATTTTGTACTGTTTCTTTCACAAAAAAACCCACCCAACCATCAGACCTAACCCTTTGTGCTGTTTATTTTTTTGCTCACTGAGAGCGAGCAAGTGGCTGTGTGGCACTTAGTTGCTGGCTGGGATTAAATCACAACAATGTGGAAAGGGTTTCACAGTTTGACTGTGTACTAGACTTGTTAATCTCTATGTTAACCTGGTTTTGACAGTTTTGAGCCAGGTCTTTTGTTTACATAGTAGGAAGAATTAAGAATGGTAATCGGTGAAAGTCAGAATTAAAGAATTAAGAGTGTCTTTCTACATAAATAGTAGTAACAATTATGAAATATATTCCACAGGAAATGGAGGTTTTTGTTATATTTCTTGGCATAGCATGACACTAAAAGATAATAAATTACCTCTAATTCTCTTTATGTATGCAAGTGTATTTGCAAATTATCACCATTTCAAATCAGTATTTTTAAAGCTTTATGTTCTATAAATACAACCTAAGATAATTGCAGTTTGAGTTAATTGCTTCCATGTGCTCTGGCTTGTAGTAGCACTTCAGCTTTAAATTCTGAAAGCTATTCTCATGCCTTTTTCATAGCATGAGATTTTACAGTTGATTATGGAACATAAATACAGAACTGAAATACAGGACTGTAATTTTAAAATATATTCTTTCTATGCTAAATTGCTGTGTTTATTATTTAGCACTTTTTAACAGATTATTAAAATTAATTCTAAAGCTGAGGAAAGTGTTGAACATATTAGCATTAGCTGTTCAGAAAAAAAAGTTTATTTTAGAAAACCCCACTGATCAATACATAATAAACCTGAAATCTAAGTTTTCCATGTGTAGGAATTATGATATTAATTATGGTATTGTACCTGGAACTCTGTATTTTTAATGTTATGTTTTTTTTTTTTTTTACAGTTAAAGTAAAAATTTTTCTTTCTACAGCTGTTCATAGATTTTACAGTCAAGAAAGTTCTGAATAATACAATGAAAACTTCATGGGCCTGCATTTGTACTTTTGCCAAATACTGTAATTAATCCAGTGCAAAAAATACATTAGGGTATAATATAATTACAAAAATACACAAACTGTAAAATGAAGTGCAGTCATCTTATTTTGAAACAATTTGCTGAATGTGAATTGTCTGTTAGCTGAAGCTGAAGCACAAGTCTAGTTCCACGTGCTTTATAATCTGATCTCAGTGTATAAAATCTTTGGAGCAATATAAACGTGTGTAAATGAATTGTTTTAACATTCAGTTTTTGTAATATAATTGCCTTGAATCATGAAACCTCAGAACCAAGATGTTCCATCAGGAAGGCAGGAATACTGGTAGCAGTGAAATCCAAAATGCATACAAGAAACAGCTTTTGGATTTGTGAGTCCAAAGACAACTCACGTGGTGTTCCTGCAAAAACTTGAAGGGGAAAAAAAAAAAACCCAAACCAGCAGAAAAACCCACTCCTTAAATCTTGCTTTATAATGTGAAAGCTGCATGCTTTTGTTGGACAGCTGAGATGATGAATCCTAAAGTATTTTAAGATTGGCTGCTGCTCTGAATATAGTCAAACTTATACTGTTCAGCATTGTCACACAAAATAAGTTATCTGCAAGCCCAAGTTTCGGTAATTAAATCCTGGAAGGCCCCTTGGGTGGCTAGCACTGACTGGTGTAATTCAAGAGCAGCAAGCATCACATTTCATTTATGGAACACTCGAGTAGAAATATAATGGATCTGTCTCTTTGCCTAACATAATTTCAGAATTTTTCTTTAAGATGAACTGTAAAAGATGTGCAGACTCAGATGTGTCTGTAAGTCATGGCTAGATCCAAGGCAATAATGATAGGGAAAGAAGACACAAAAATTCTGAGGACCATCCAATTCCACTGTTTTGGGGCTGTTAGTATTTAGTCCCTGCAAAGCTATTATTTCAATCAAGCAGGAAGCTAATTACATGCAATGCTCTCATCTTTTAGCAAAAAAGATAAAGTCCTCTATTTTAGGACTGGCTGTGAATTTTTTGACAAAATTTGTTCTGTCAGAAAATGCCAATGCCAAATCTTTTTGCAGCTTTACCAGGCAGTTTGTCAGAAGTAGTTCTGTCTTTCCAGGTGGAATTTCTGACAAACTTGATGTTCTTCACTGAAAATTTGAATTTCTCCCCTGGGCTGTTGCTCTGTTTTGCATTTGCAGCTAGTGAATAAAATGTATGAGGAGGAACAGGACTTCAGGAGCTGCCATCCCTGGGGTGAGCATCCTGGCCACTGGGCAGAAGTGTCATACTTGTGTTCCCTTCTTTGCTGTTTGGTGGCACTGCAGCTTTTGGAGTGCCACAAAGAGAAGGCTCCTCTTTCTGCTTTTACCCTCCTCTGTAGCTAGTTATTAGGATGGTTCTGTATTCATGTGAGTACTTCAAAAATAGTTTTTCTGTAGAGAACAGAGTAGTGATTCTTGTTTGTTTGGTCAGTTTTTATTTGTTTGCTGCAGAAGAGATACAACTATCCTCCCTGGGGATTAGGTTCCAAATGTCCAATTGTTGCTGGCTTGGCCACCACCTTACGTTAGGAATGCTATTTGGCTGGGAATAAGAAATATTGAGTATAAAAAGCTAACATTGAATATTCTTGTATATGCTGTAGGTGTGAAGATCAAGGTTGCAGTACACACGTCTGAGGCAATCACAGTACATATTGATGTTGATGGCATTAACATGATTATATGCTAATAAATGTATCGATGGGGTTTTACTGTATTCAGTCTCAAAGGGCAGAACTCAGAGAAAATGTCTCTGAAATACGAGTTGTAATAACCAAATTAGCTATGTATTGAGTCAGCAAATTGTTCCCATTTATTCAGAATGCTTTGGATAAGCAGTGCATCTTCAGACTGTATTGAGACTGCTTCAGATGAGCAAGAAACCCAATAAACAATACAAAAGAAGTAATCCAGTGTTATTCAAAACTGAAATAACATCATCAGTATTGCATTTCCAAGATTATTTCAACCACTTCCTTTCAGAGGATCCTGCTTGGTTAAACAAAACCTGAGAAATTTAACCTCCTTGAGGCAGAATGCTCTAATCTTTATGTATTTAATCATTCTCTGTATTAAGAATACTAAGAAAGTGATTTATCATATAAATAAGCATGACAGGATTAAATTATTAATGTGGATTTTACCATCTTTACAAAAGTTAGTCTTTTACTAATCTTTAATGGTAGAAGGGCTCTGATTTAGCCTTGAGTAGGGAGATCTGAATGTCTCCCATTTTCGTATGGAGTTTCAAGCTATCTGTTTCTAAATATGACATTAACATTATATACACGTTTAGAAGTGCAGTGTTATGAGTGCGGGTCAGTGTATTCTGTTAGACATCTTTCCTTATCGATTTATTTATTTGCATACATTCATTGCTTGTAGAAGGTTAAGAAATATTGTCTAACTAGATTATTTTCTTAGGAAATTGTAATTTCCATTAGTAGCCTCATTTGAGAAGCCAATAGGTTAATCTAAAACATGCTGAAATGAAGTTATAAGAGCAACTTCAGAATAGCTTCCACAATAACTCCATTTAACTGTGAGCATTTGTGTCATCTCTGCAACTACCAGTGTAAAGACAGCTACTGCAATGAGGTGACATGGATTTGATTTTTCTTCATAATTACTCAAGATTACTCAAAAATTTTCATCTCTAATCCATTCACACTAGGACTCTTTCCTAGTCAGTAAGAGTAAACATCTTCAAAGGGTGGCATATTTCATTTTAGAGTAAATCTCCCTATGGAGAGATTTGGTACTTTTTAGCAGGGACTGAGAATTAAAGATCCTGTTGAATGTCTCGTCAAATAACTATCTTCCTTACAAGAACATCAATAGCATTGGACATCCAGCCTCTAGTCTGGCAGTGCAGATATACGGCAATTGAGATTATCCACTTTAAATCTGCTCAGCTGTTCTGCAATGTTAGCAGTCCATCTGCAAGGTACATTGGAATTGTCTTGCAAACTATTCTAAATCACCATGGCATTTATGGTTTGTTTTTTTGTTTTTGTTTTTTTTTTGTTTGTTTTTTTGAGAACAGTATTAAAGTTTTGATTTGCTTTTGAATTTAGTATGATTTTTTTTTTTCAGTTAAATCAATTCACTCCCCAAAGTACCTACTTTTTTAAATTTTCAAAAGCTTATTGCTCTGTTGTCCTGTTGTTCAGACTTATTAGTTGTCCATTACCATATTAATATTCTGCAATTTACTTAATTAAAACCACTCACACCCTTTGAAATAACCGATCCCGATCAAAAAGGAAAAAAAAACCTATCTTAATAGTTTTGTTTCTGTTCTCAGAGAAGCTGAATGAATGACATGTAACAGCATGGAGAAAAGTATTTAAACACTGGTTAGAGCTGAGAAATTCAGATACATATTTCATATTCCCTTCTTTTTGGAGTGGGGAGAAAAGAAATCTTGAAAACAGCTATTTTAAGCTGTAAACAGCAATAATTCAGAAAATTTATATCAAATAAGTAAGAAAACCTTCAAAATATGTTTGGCTATTGCAAACCATTGTACGCAATAAGAAAACTGCAAAGCAGTAGCTTGAATTTCATTATGCTTTGGTCACCATACTACAGTAAACCTCAGCCATTGCTTTTTTTGGTCAGAGGGTCTTGTAGGCTCTAGTTGTTTATTAACCACGAAAAGCAAAGCTTTTCTTTCTCTGTATTCTTTGAGGTGACCACTAAAATAAGTAGAAATATCTTAAAAAAATTACACAGTGTTCAGGGAAAGCTATTTAAACCTCTGGTTTTGTAGAGCATTCAAAATAATATTGATTTTATGATGGATAGGAAACTATGCAGCCAGCAAAACCCATAATTTCTGGAATATCCCTGAATTCATAGCAGATACAAACCATGAAACTAATGTGTTACATGTGAGCTTTATTTCTGTGGTTGTTTGTTTTTTTACTTTTTACGAACCACAAAAGACATTTGAGAGTATGTTTCTTGTTTTGATCAAGACAAAGTACAATGTCAAACGCTTAAAGCTAGATGTTCAGTGATATAAACCCATGCCTGCAGTGTCTGCAGGATTCTTTCTTATATCTGTTAGCACAATTGATTGACTGTACTTATTCTGGCTGACACATGAAAAATACAAAATTAATGTAATCACCAAATACAATGATGAAAGCCTCAATACAACTTCTGTACCACTTCCGTTTTTCTCAGCACTGGTTTTCCATGTTCATATCTCTGAATTCCCTCCAAAAAGCATCAAGTACTCATTTTCTTCAGTCACTATATTCTGATAAAAATTTTTGTCAGGCTTATGTTTTCTGAAACTTAATTTGTTATTGAATTTGCTGGGCTTTATAAAGCAAGTTTGTGTTGTGCCAGATTAACCTGACAGATTAATCCTAACATTACAAAATCTTGACAATACAAGAACTAGAAGTTATATGATGAGGAGACTGTAGTATGTTGGGCTCTCAAAAATGTTACCAAGGCTACTGGTAATGTTTCTTCAGACTGGGTTAGATCTTAACACTCTCTTTAATTTCTTAGTTACAGAAAATAGAATTTATGAATCATAAAGTCACTCTATTCTTAATATAATAAAAATTAAGAGTCATGTAATGAACCTGGATGATTTTGAGAGTCTCAGGAGCAGGAACAGAGTACAGTCTCATCAGGTAAATACAAGGTTACAATGCTAGGAGCTAATAACTTTTTTTTTTTGTTTAACATAAACTTACAGTTTATTAGTTGGGCAAAAGAAGAAGAGGTGGTGTATCCATTGCTTTCTGCTCCACTGTGTACCACAACCATCATGCAGTTGGATAAAAAGGCAAATGTGCTTGGAGAGGCCTTTACAGTAGAAATAGCAAGGACTTATTTTGTTGTAGAAGCCAGTGGTAGGATCTCCTTTGGAATATTGTATATAATTGTGATCAGCTAGTTTTAAGAAAAAAACCATTGAAACCAGATGATGTGAGTGAGGAGCTGGTAGGGTAATCGGAAGCTGTGGAGAGCCTGCTGTATAAATATAGCTTAACAGTGCCTGCCTTCTTCCCACTATCAAAATGAAGGCTACAGGAATGTAAGCCCTGTTTATAAATTTACAGGGGAAATGAGCAAAGGTAATAAGCAGAAAAGGACCTATTTTACTAAAGTAATACTGGGGAAAAAGATATATGAATGAATTTAAAATGAATAGCTTGAAATTAGAAAAAGGGTTTTAAGGTAAGCTGTCATAGAGAAGGAGTGTGAATAAAAAATCCCCAGTAACAGCAGTATCCCCACAGTACAGAATACACAGTTAAATATGGTCAATTTAGGGTAGAAACTATGGCCTTCAGGCAGGGACTGGACTTGGATTCTGAGACTTCATCAAGTCTTGTGTCCTTATGCCTTCTCAGAAGTTCAGGAGAGAAAAACTTTATCTCCACATGGCCTGGCGGTCTCATTTTATTGGTAGGAAATCAGATGCATGGGCTGATGGGCACAGGAATTTCCCTGACTGGATAACCATTGTTTAAAAATGTGTTTTGGTTTTGTGGTTGCACAGCTAGAACAGCACATCAATGTCAGTGCACCTAATCCCTGACTTCCACCATCAGTAGTGACTTTATGTGATGGAAAATCTGATTTCAACAGCAGATTGCTGTTTGGCCACCAGCAATTGAAATGAACCTAAATAAAAGCTCAGACTTCCACAGAATTCCAATTTTGGCTTCTTTCTTAATTCTTCCTCTTTTATATCATATATTGCAGACTGTGATTGGAAGTGGCTAGAGTTTATGCTGTGGTATAATCACTGTACTGGATACAGGGCAAAACAAGAATACTGATGTGTTTCAAAGCATATGTTAAATATTGAGAGAAAACAGCAGACATAGAAACCTTTAATTCTTAAATGACCCTGCTTTAATATATTAGCTGTGGATTTTATTTTTTTTTTTCAGGGAAGGTTGTTTAGGATTGCTGTTTACTAATTAACTTTACAGAATCAGAGCTTGTAAATATGAAAACAATCTCTATTTGTATTGTAGTTCTGTTTTGTATTTGTCATATTGAAAGCCATTTGTTACTGATCTACAATCCTCTCGAATGCAGCTTGTGTTGATAGAATTAATCTCAGCATAAATCTTACGTAGTGAATAAAGTGAGAAAGAACTTCCTAACATACTTATATGGGGGAAATATTTTGATTTTTACAGTTAGCAGTCACATGGGGGGAAAAAAATCTCAGCTTGAACTTTCCTTTTTGCAATATGACCAATAGCTTAGTTTTACGTTTCATCCATGGCAGCTGTACTTTAAATGCTATATGTAATTTAAAAGATGAAAGTTATGCCAAGTGCTTCATGGTAACTTAAGGTATCTCTGTAGGTATTTTACTTTTTAGTCAGTTTCTTCATTAAGAAGTTCACTATGCAGCTGATAACATAGGTGGAAAAGATAGATTAGGTTCCGTAAAACATTTATAGTTTTGGCTTTAAGCTGAAAGTTCATTAGTGGTGTGAAAATGAAAATTTAATGACTGATTTAGTGTAAAAGTAAAGTTCACATCACGGAAATCCTTGTAGCCCTATGTCTAAGTTTCTATATTCAGTGAAATACTAATTTAATTTGGTATCAGTTATACAGTGAAATACTAATTTAATTCGGTATCAATGTAATCATTTTAAGTATAGAAATTATTTAAGTGGTCAGTTCTGAAACACACACCAAGTTAAATACTTGGGCTTAATCCAGGGAAAACTTCAGTCAGACTCCTAGAATAGACAGTTAACCTCGACCTTTGTGTTTCTCTAGTGTATAAGAAAATATTAATTCTGTTATTTCTATTTCTGTTCTTAAATGTTGCTGGATATTTCACAGTTCCCATGCATTTGTTTTTATAGATGCAGTTCATTGACTCTTCAAAATGAGATCAATAATTTTAAATTGTTAATTCTGGGAAAAGGTAAATAACATTTCATAGCCTCTGAAATATATTATTCCTGTTCTTCATTTTGAGACCAGCTTTTAAATTAACATATGCAATTGTACTGGGTAGATAGTTTCATTAAACACTTTAAAATGAAAGTGCATTATTAGCAGCACATTTTTTGGTCTTTTGTAACAGACTTACGTTAACTTTTAATAGCTGGAAAAATTAATAAAGTGTTAATTTTTTATTATCTTAGACCTTTTGATTTGGTTTTGATTTTTTTGCTGTTGTTGTCGTTTAGTTTTTATTGGTTTATTGCCAGTTTTTCTTTACCATGGAATAGCAATGTAGCTGGTTTGTTTAAAGAGTCATTTAGGAAACAGAGTAAAAAATGATCAAAACTATATATATATAAAAACACATCTCTAGAAGAGAAGCTAATAATTGTAAGAAAGTTTGGCATAACTTGGTATAAAAATTTGAAGGTTTATGTTAAAATAGTTCTTCATGCTTTTTAAGTCAGCCTGTACCCAAAAGCTCAGTCTCCAGTATGGTACATTCAGTGTTTCTGAGTAATTTTTTTTTTTATATAAACCTTTATACTTTCTGTAAATCCTCATTGCATTTCCCTCCATTCAGTTTTTTAAATTTTTTCTGTAAAATTTACCCGTCTATACTCACCAGTCAGTAACTGTTTTCGAACAGTTACTTTTGCCTTTAAATGAGAGAATATTTAATCTTAGTTGAAGCTTTGCACTAGAGTTCTTCTACCTGTGGATTTGAATCATCAAGCAGCTTCCAATAAACTGAATACTTAAGTAAAATGGCAGCTTGGTTTAAGGAATACACTATAAGATTCCTTCTACATCTGTTTCAGGTAATCTAATATTTTCCCTCTGCTCCGAGTCCATAATGTTAAAAAATTATGTGGAAAAAACCTAGATAAACCCCAACCTTTTCATGGGTGGACAAAGATATTTCCTTTGTACTTGCCTCTCCCTGGTGCCTGGCCAAGCTGTGGGTTTGTGCCTGAGAAGCATTTGGTGAAGGTCAGTCAGAGTGACAGCATTGTTCTCACTGTGCTTGTCCCAAAGTGCTTTGGTATAAAATGGGACATATGCTGGTTTAAATTGTTTAATAACAGGAGTTGAAATTGCATTTCTTTTGAATTTCATTAGTATGTGTTGAGTGAAGTACTTCTGTGAGGATTTCACTGTGCCAGATACGTATATTGAAAAGGCTGTCTTTGCAGGAATCTCTCAGCTGCCTAAACAGCTGTAAAAATAAAAATACCACTCACTGCTATTAAAACTCTTAGCAGCAAATCCTTCCTGTCACTGCTGGCATGCTGTGCTTAACCAGGAGATGTTTTTGCAAAATACTGATTTAAGTAAGTAGAGCGGTAGCTGATAAATGATGATCTAGAAGTTTAAATCTTATTATATTGCTAGGATATTTCTAGGTTTGTGATTAAAAGGTGTAGTATGTAATTAGAAGGAGGATAATCCTCACTTTATCATCTTAACAAATATTTATTCTATTGCTCATTCAGGCAGAAAAATGACTTGTGATCTGTAAACAATTTCTCATACGAATAATTTTATGCAGGCACATTAGCTCCATTGATTTCACTTGGATTATTGTCTGTGTTAATGTATGTGTAACAGTTTGCAGGATCATTAACTGAACAGATGAGTTAGTAATGCCACGTAACAAAATAAAGCAAGTATCTTCAGATACTCATGGGTCTGGGAATTAATTCAAACTGTCTGTGGGGCTTAGGCATGCTTTTAGAAAATATGTGAGTCCCAGTGCAAATATTCATAATTGATGCTTCAAGAAATTCTGGTAAACTTGGAATATCCTATAGAATAACATAATTTGTAGTGAATGTGCTCTAAGGTTGTTTGCTACTCTAAAAGGGTAAATAACTTCTATTTGAAGAATTTTGTCATATTTTGGGTATATAATGTATATCATAAATCAGTAGGAAATACCTC
>JANHGB010039677.1:45957-56703 GCA_026283785.1 Coracopsis vasa
GTAGTGCGTTTTCAGATGCCTAGAAAAAAACAGTATTTCTCATACTTGCAGAGAAGAGATGGGAAGTGATCTCTTAGTGGATTACAATTAAATATCAAAACCCCTACTTGCCAGAGAGTGTTGTTATGATTTGTTTAAGGCAACTGTGTATTCTAGCAACCTGGAAGTCCTGTTTTATCCTCTGGAGCATATCCATCTTGTGCCAGGTTTGGGTTTTTTTGTGGAGAAGAAAGATGCTGGCTGCTGCCCCTCATCCGTAAACAATGTAAATGATAAATTTACTGGGAAGAACTTGATTCTGAATTAAATATATTGCTGTTCTGATCCCAGATTTCCACCAGGCAGGATTTAAATTGTGTAAAATTTTCATGGAAAGTCATAGCCTTTTGAATAAAACAGGACGAGAGAGAGTGAAAATTACTTTTTATTTGTTTGCCTCCTTTTGTGGGAAGGATAAGCTCTTTGACATAAACAGAATGGGTTTTTTGTTTGTTTTGTGTTTTTTGCTTGTAAATACTTTGAGGATGCAGTGCTGATTTTTAGTTTTGCCACCAAGAAAAATAAGCCACTGACCAAGGCTCTAATCCCAACAGCTTCAAGTTAATATTGTTGCTGTGAACATTTGTTGATGTGGTTGTGTTATAAGCTTGATAAAGAAATTTAACAAGTCGTATCAGTCTTGCATTGGGTTATTAAACCCAATGTTTGTTTGTGAAGCTGAAATGAAAATTGAAAGCAATCTTCAAACCCATGTATGAATGAGAACTTATGTTCATTTTTTTACAGTACCTAAATTTTACTTCATTTATAAACATTGCTTTATGTGATTCAGTTCTATAAAGACAATAATTACCAGTAATTGCTTTTTAGTGGTAACAAGCCATTGAATTACACTCCCCCAAAGTGCTTCTTTATTTTTTAATTGCTGCTGTATTTTTTAAGTAAAAATATTATCCGTTTTTACAACTGTAAGATAAACAGTTTTAGCAGTAAACTATTTCTTTGTATTTGACAAGATACTAATTATGCAAATTCAAAGAATTGGTAACAAATAAAATCTCATTATAAGCTGTGCTGAGTTCTAAAGAATTGTTTTAAAGTGATCTTGAAAAGGAGAAAACTCGTTGGTTAAACATTTACATCCAACTGGCGAGTTCTCTGAGGAAAAATTGTATCACTATTGTAACAAATAGGAAAAGATTTATAAAAGTATTTTAAGATGAAAATGGCTAAGCTGTTGGAAAAAAAAGTTCCCCCTAAAAAGAGATATATATATATATCACCTTGAAAATATCTCATGGGTGGATAGTACTTAACTAGTTCATAAAAATGACTGTTCATAGGAATGTAACATATATATGTTGTCAAAGCAAATTATGTTTAAAATTTGTATCATTTAGTGCTTGCAGCTGTCAAGGAAAGTACTGTACTACAATTGAGACATGAAAACTGCAGATGCTTGACTTTTCTCGTATTGAAACTATTCAAATTAGACTTTTGGATGCTTCTATGGGCTTTTTTTTATTTTATTTTTTTTTTTTTTAGTGGAAACCAAAGGAAAAGACCTTTAATCTGTATCTAGTGTCAGCTTTATTGCATGAAATCCACCTTTTATAAAGTGGGAGTTGATCAACTACCTCTTTGGAAAGTTTGTTTTGAAAATATTTATCTAAGCTTTGGCTTAAAAAATAGTTTTTGTTGTAATTGAGAACATCATGCTTAGTATTAAGCTACAGTAGTATTCACCTTATTCTTACAATAGTAGGTAATTTACAGTTAAAAATCCACACGGGGAAGTAATAGATAACATAAATGTAACAGAGACCTACAAAGTGATACAGAATAAGTTTGAACCCCACACTTTAATTTATGACAACAACATAAATCAGAACAAAGATATCAGAAAGTGAAACTCCAATGTGATAAGAGTTTTCTCTCTGAAAAATTATTCAAAAATATATATATACGTTGGGGTTTTTTTTTAATTTTAGAATCTATAGATTAAATGGCAAAATTCAAAGTTCAAATTGATAGAAACCACAATTAAATTAAACCTTTGCAAATAGTCACTAAGTTCCTGGGTTTAAGTTTTGTAGCTATTGTCAGCAGTGCAGCAAACAGTCTTGCCTGAAAAATGTTCCTACAGTTTTCCTTGTGTAATGAACCTGAACCTTATGTTTCGTGTTTTTGTTATAACAGCTAAAATACCAAAAGAATTATTAAAATTTTTATCAAACTCTACCTATTCATGTTAGTCTTTAAAATTGACTTTTTATTTGTCATCTTACAGAAAGTAAGTTCCTGTACTGAAAAAAGAAGTTGCAAAATCAGTGTTCTCATATAGCAGCTCTGAAGTCATATGATATTCTTGTAGCTCTTAATTTTTTTGAGAACCTGTAGGGTTGCAAAATAAAAATAACACAGAATAGACCCCTGGGACAAAAAATGTTGCAGGAAGAATTGATTTTTAAAGGAAAGTTTTCTCCCCTTAGGAAGTATTCTGCAGAGTAGTAGAATTTAAAAATAAAAACCATTTCATTTTTACTGATTTTAGGCCATGTCAGTCAGAGGGGAAAAATGAAATAGATCCAAAAGATACATAAATAAATAGAATAACACCAAAATAGGGGCAAAAAACCAGTTAGGTAGTGTCTGTCTTGCTAGCTGCACGTTAAATAGTCTCATTTGCGGGTACTTACAAACTGTTTGCATATGGAGGTTTTTTTACTGTGAATATAGTATGATAGAGATTATCTTCAGAGGAAGGACAGTCTGGAGGAATAAACTCTATTTTCTTACTGGCCAGATGCCTAAAAGCACTTCCCCTAAACTGCAGACCAAATTGCTTTATTTTGATATGCGTTGCAGAAGGATGAGTAATGTTTTCTTTCAGTAGTGCCTGATGGTGGATTTCTTTTCTTATTTTGTCCTTTTTGTACAATTATGTATCTCTATAAATGCCTGCAATTCTCAGTTGTATTTTTTTTAGGAGTTTTACACTCAGAACTCTGATATAGCAGTGAGTACCTGAATCTCCGAGAGTAAATTATACACATAAATAAAGCAAAAATAAACTTGGATAAAGTTCGCCATGTTAGCATGCTAGAATATTATAAGTTGGGGAAGTAGAGGGAGTATACCCAGTACTAGAGGATGCATTTCAAATGTGACCATGCAATGCCTAAAAAGTCCTTGATTTTTAGCATCTATTCTGAAAATCAAGGCATAATGTTATTTTGAAGTGGTGCGTGTGATACATTTGACTGATTGCTATAAATTTCAAGAACAGATTTTTGGTGGGACTTGTGCTCTTAAGCTGTTTGAAAAGTCTTCCCAAATGTATGTTAAACATCAAATGTTTAGGTGAAATAATGTGACCAATTAAAATGCCTTTATAGAATATAATAAGATATTTTTCAGGAAGCTTAGAGGGAAATTCAGGCAAATGAAGGTAATTGGCAAAGGTCATATTGAATAACTGAGGCCAGAATTTGACCTCTGCAGTTAGGAAGCAGTAAGATCAACAATCTAATGCTTTGTTTTGGTGTTTTGTTTTTTTTTTTTTTTTAATTAAGACAATTTAGATATATTAGACTATTAACTGTATCTGTTCCTTTATAAGCTTTTTTTTTCCCTAACAAAACAGTAATTTTTTTACTTCTGTTGAATTTTGGAAGTTTGTGGATATTTTACTAAATAAGTGTGACTTTTTCATACTGATTTTCAAACCTGAATTTAAAATATTTCAGTCTGAATTAGAAATCCCATGCCTACTACTTTACTTTTGAAACCATTTAATTTTCAAATTTTTTCCTAAGGTCTTTCCTTGAAAAATGTCAGATTGTTTAAGCAATTCATCTGAAACATGCACGGACTTATTGAAGACTGTAAGTTTCCACTCCCTTATTGTGCAGGAGTGCTTTGGGCCAGTACCAGCCCTTATATGCCCAAGTAGTATGAAGTAAATCCACTTAAATTTAAATTTTGATTTTTTTATCACTCTCTTCAATACTGTGGTAAACTTGTTCTGAAAGCTTGTACAAGGGATGTCTGCCAATGTCTGTCTTCAGAAGAGCTGGATGTTGTGTATTTAATATTCTCAGTACTGTTTTTCTACAGTGTGGCTGTACAGGTGCTAAAAATCTGGCACTGCAATATGTACAGCAGATGTGGCAGTACTGTATTTGAGATTAGGTGGATTCTAGTTACTCCTACAGTCTTTTAGCAGTAGGTGTGAACAAAAATCTGTGTAAGACAGGCTGTTTGATGAGCTCATCACTTAAGTGCTCAAAAAGGAAGATGACTTAGAAATATTTCCATAGACTAATATCCTTTTTATGTTAGGGTATAAACCATATAAAGCCATGATTTTTCAAAGTGTAATGCCATCTAATGAAGAGTGTAATCTTGTTTGCTCAGACTATGGTTCTTAATGCCATCAAGCAGGCAGTTTCAAATTCCGTAACTTTGAAAAAGTTTGGTTTGATTTGAAGGACACAACTGAATAAATTGTCCCATAAGCTAGAACTGATACCAGAGTTAAATCAAACCTCCATGAACTGATAAACTTTTTGGTTGTTTTTTAAACAAAACTGGCTCCAGACGTATATGGGGATAGTTACAAGCAAAGACCTCAGTCCCTACAAAAGACTTGCTGCATACCTAGATGCATCCAAAGCATGCCTAGTAAAGTAGTAGTATCTTTTATCAAACCACCTTACATGATAAAAAAAGAAGACAGGATTTCCCTCTGAATCATCTAATTAAGATATTTCTTTAAGCTTGTTTTCTATTTCTCCTTATGTGTAAAATGTGTGGATCTGTGAATTTATTTTTTTTTTTTTGAGAACCAAATACTTAGCATATGGTGGGAGTATCAGCGTGTTTCAGTGAGTAAACTTAGCTATCCTACTGTAAGCATGGTGAAAGTCATAAAAATGTTAGCTTTATCGTGTTTTGAATAAGAACCAGGATGGCAGTGTCAAGAGTTTGCCATGCTTTTAGCAAGATCAAGATTTTTATCTCTTTACTTCTACATTATAAAATAAAAATGCATTTTCTTGATGGTTTTGAATACCTTATTCTGCTGATAACTTTATACTCCACGTTCTGGATTATGATTTTATTGCTACTCTATTAAAAAACCCCAAGTCTTAAATGCTTTTATTCTTTGCAATTTGCTCTTATCAATATTCTTGCAATTATTTTCAGTAAATCTCTGAATTTAGTGTCAACTGAATCATCTTCATACTGCTAGGTATGCAGCATTTCTGTTGTTAAGTGGTCATTGAGAGACTTACTCCAATAAGTTCCATAACCAACAGACCACCTGACCCAAACCTGCATTTGTAAAATGTATGTGTCAATAATCTCACAATCGTCTGCATAATAACATATACATTTGTGTAAGATTTATGTATGAGTTTAGGTATGGCTGGTAACGTAAAAAATACACTGTAAGATGATCTTACAATGGGGAGAATGGACTAGGTGATCTTGGCAGCCCCTTCTAACCCAAACCTTTCTATGATTCTGTGATGGTAGAACCCAAAAATCTAAACCCTGTAAGCAGTTTATTCAGTGTGTTGTTATACAAATGTTGTTACTTTGCTAGGAATGCTACTTTTTCCATGATAAACTATTGCAATGTGAAATTCTGTGCGTGACATTATTAGAGACACCTGGGTGTGAATCTCTCTGAAACTGTGTTGACTTCAGTCAGGAAATGTAGAGAGTTTCTGTCACGGATTTGACTGGTGGCTTGGGTCTATTTTTTCTGTCTCTGAAGAATTTTATAATATTTTATAAAAATATAAAAATATTTATTGCACTCATACAGTGCAATAGCTTAGTTAAAAATCTGCAAATGCACCCCCCTTATCTCTAAATGGGAATAATAAAAGAGTTATGTTTCTATGCGTACACACAGACAGTAGCTCAGACTTAAGAGCTTTTCCACCTTTATTGGGCTGTCATTCTTGGATGGTGCATGACAACACAACACTGTTCATCCCAGCTTCACTCTCTGACTCCCTCACTGAGGTAAGGGAGTCCACATGACTCCTTGGAGTCTGTACAAGTTTCAAAGCAATAGGGGTATGCTCAAAGTGAAAGCCGTTGCTGAGTTTTAAAACCACAAAAGGAATACTTGTAACAGCTGGTTTGTGTTCTTGAGGAGAAAAGTATTAAGTGGAGTTTTGGAAAGTCTTATGACTTACTTTTTACTCTGAATTAACTATATTAGTAATAGAATTACTAATTATGCATGCTTGCAACTATTTTATATGGCTCGGGTTTACCAGCTGAGATTTATATTTACAGCCAAGCCCTTGGTCTCATTCAGGGGTGTATAGCACCCCACCTGCCAGTCACGGCTGGCATTTCTCTGTTGCTTGGGCTGCTGAAGATGCAGTGCTGCTCTCTGCACGGATGCCCAGTGTATGTGGAATACTGTAATAAATATTTTCAGTGAAACTAATGAACTTTCTCTCTAAGCTTCATTTGGGATGAGCTTTTATCACAGATCTGGGTATGATGTAAACCAAAGGTCTCTCAGGCAGTGGTACTGTGCTGGGTACTCTGAAACAGCAATGCAGAGTTGGAAGGCTATGGGTCTGGAATATACTTGTATGCTTTGGTGTAATGAAACTTCACAGATGGTCAGGACAGTCAGTTTTGGGATGGTACAAAAACTACTGCTTTGTTTTATTGGGTAGTCACAACATGGGAACCAAGGATTGATTAGCATGACAAGTATTCTTGCCAGCAGACTATAGAAGGACATCATGATCTACCTCATGGACAGGTAAAGAGTTGATACACTGTAATGCACAGCATTTTGTACTAATGTGAATCTTTCATTTTACAAAGAAAAGCAAAGGAGTGCCTGAAAATGGAGCTCAAAAAGCCGTTTAATTGTTTGCATGTATTTTTACCTCAGACCTGTTCGGACTCTCAAGTTTTCTGGGTGAATTAGTTCACAATTAAATGTAATGATACTGAACATAATCACACAACTTCTTGGACTTGCAGGAATCTTGTAGATTTCTGTCTTACAGAAATATGCAACTTCTCAATGCACCAAAGTGGTAGCTGAAGCAAAAGGTTATAATCTTAGTGTGTTATGAGTACTTTCTATGCTGCCAAATACTGTGTTGTATATAAAGCACAGTAAGTTAGACTTGGGCTGCCATGGACTGCAAGGCACATGCATTCAAAACAGTTCATCAGTCTGAGAAAATACTTAGCACTTTGCTGCAGAAAAGCATAGCTCTTTGTGGGCCTGGTTTTCCTTGTGGGCCTGGTGGAAAAGGACTTGTAGATAATCCTTCACCTTATATTTTGCTGAGCCAAGTACAGGGGAAGTTGGCCAGGATGTCTCAGTTGCTGCAGTCCATAAAGGAGAGGCCAGGAGGAGACGTGTTTTGCCTCTTCATTTGTCTGTGCTGGAAAGCAAACACATATGCTAAAGATATAGGGAGAAAGGGTGCTTATAATTAGCATCACCATCAGTTTGGTCTGGCAAAGTTATTTCTGTATCTACTTCTTGCAGATTTTCATGGTCTGTGTCTCTAATACTTGACAGTAGGAAGATTGAAACTTCACTATTTATTTGGTCATTAAAGCTGGTAATATTACATATATTTCCATAGGTTACTTTCAGATTAATATGGTGCATTTGTAATATTTTGTGTCCTACTACGTCAGGTAATGAAACTCTCACAGTCATTGCCAAATCTGATCTCCAAATAGAACACAAATTGAGGGGTTTTGTGTACAGCATGGTTTTGACTCAAGGGTGGAGATACAGAAATCCACTTGAGTTCAAATTCATAATTTTCTAACTGCTTAATGCTTCTCAAACAGTCTCAATAATCTAAGGTTCAAAGAAGTTTGAATCTGATGTTCATGTATCCAACAAATAATATTTACTCTTAGATTATGTAATTTTTCTATAAGTTTCAAAGTGGCACAGGAAAGAAACTCTTACTCCTTTATTCCTAAAATATTTGTTTCTTGGCAGCATGTGTCTGGATGTATAGCAGATGTACTAAATATAACCTGCATATGATTTAATGTAGCACACATGTAGAAAATGAAAATAACATTAGTACAAGTTGTTATTTTAATATGGACCTTTGGGCAAAAGCAAACACTGTTCTGGTCTGGACTACTTACGCTGTGATATAAATAGAAAGTTTGAGTTGCCAGGACTGTCAGTCTGGCAAAGTTCATTTGACCTCAATTTGTGATGCAAGACTGATGAAAATAATGGCCTTTCTAACATTTGTTCTGTGTTTCTGTTAATAGGAGGAATGCTTTTTGAATTTAGAAGCTCCTATTTCAAGAGTATGTGGCTATGACACTCCTTTCCCTCACATCTTTGAGCCTTTCTACATCCCAGACAAATGGAAATGCTATGATGCTATTCTAAAAATGATTAACTACTGAACAGCAGTACAGGTGAGAAATAATGTCCTATACTCACAGTTTGCCTGTAAGGATTCTGTCAGAGTGGCTGTAAGGTCTGGGGATAAAGTGCTACTTTTTTAGTCTGTTATAACAAGAATTGCCTCTTACAGCTTCAGTCTTAAAGGTGTCTGAAAATTTTTATGTAGTGCCATTGAAATCAGTGTTTAAAATTAATTACCTTGCTTAATCAGTCTGAAAATGAAGTGTCTTGTATCCTGAGAAGTGAAAAGAACATAGGGTGAAAGTAATGCAGAGAATATGTATTCACCTATAATAGACTTACAGTTACTTCATAGGCAAATCATAGTGTTAAATTTTATAATTTTTCACTCTTCAGGGTGGCCTGTAATCCTGTGGGGTATTAATGAGGCCCACTTTACACCAAATATAGGCACTGCATTGCAAACATACACAGAGCATTGAAAATACACAGAGTATTGGTAGTATCTTACCACTCTGTTAAAATACAATTATAAGGCTTACATTTAATATTTACCCTAAAAGTATTTTTTCTTTATAATTGTTTCTGTAATTTGGTCATTCTTGTGGATTTCTGTGTGCCGAGCGCTTCAGGCACCACTCCTGTGCGCTAATACATATTTCTATTACATGACTAACAGTCTGTAACATCTTTTTCCTTTATTTCATTGTAATATAATACTAAGTAACATTAGACCATGCAGTGGCCAACCGGGACTTAGTGTTGTGCATTGCCGTGGAAGGACTTCTGGTGTCTAATGACCAAAGTTTAATGATTAGGAAATACGTCAATACATTTTATTCTCTACTTCCTTTAATTAAATGAATCAAGTAGCCTACTTTTTGAGATTGAGTCTTGATGAGTTACGTACCTCTGAACTAAACAGAAAAGGTGAAACCAACAGGCCTGTTTTCCTTTGGAATGAGGAGATCAGGGGGGTTTTAGCTGTTGACACCGAAGATGGGAGATAAAGGTGGGCCCTACGTTACAGGTGCCCTCTATTTTACCTATACATTAAGCTGTGAATTAAGTTTAAGGCCAGAAATAGAAAGAAGGTTGTCAAGTCCTTAATCTTGTTTATATGCATACTTACCTTCAGATGACTTTTTGCAGTTCACTCTCCTTTTTTCCCCTTGATAGCTGATAGTGGGGTGCCTGTATGTGAAGTAGGAATGCTACCAGTGAGGCAGTGTCTCTGAAAGTTAATGTAGTTATACTTAAAATGCTACTCAAAAATCACCTGTTACTGACAAACTAGAGCATTTCCTCATGATCAAAACTGAAGAATGTAGTGATCTTTTTTGTAGAGTGTGTGGTAAACGCTCTCTTTTTCATTACAGTTGTCCTTGCCTTTGTGTTGAAGTAAATTTGTTAAACATTTATTTTCTTTTTTGTTTGGCACCTCTGTAATAAATTCAGTGAAGCTTTCCTAAAGAGAATGGGTTGTATCTGCTCTTTGAGGTGAGTTACTAGGCCTTGCTAGGTAGCCTCTAATCTGCCCTTTCCAACGCAAACTAAAAGACCAAATATTCTTACCTCTGTGTAAGGAAAGGGAGACAAACTGAGGATATTTGGTGGTTCACACTGAGGATATTTGGTGGTTCAAAGACCCAGTTTAAGTGGATTCTGGGATTGCATTGAATTTGCACATGGCCACAGATGCTTTGGGGTATCCTGCTCCTGCATTGACTCATCCACAGGTCACAGTCCCTTTGACTCGGTTCACACTGGAGTTCCAACCTGTCCAGTACAGCATCACAGGAACAGTGGTGATGCCCTGGCCATACAGCAGTACAGCAAGGAGTGAAAACAAAAGGCAGCCACTAACAAGTACTAGATCCCACAGCAAGCACAGGAGCCTGCCAGTTAATAGCTAAACAGCAGTAACAGCCATAAATTCTATATGGCACATTACTATCAAACCTGCCATCTTGAGCTCTTTGAGCCTACGCTAGGATCCAAAAAGGACTGTCATGGTTTAAATCAGTGAGCAACTAAGCATCATGCAGCTGTGCTCACTCACTCTACCCCAGTGGGATGGGAAAAGGAATCAGAAGGGGAAAAGGAATCAGAAGTGAGAAAACTCATTAGTTGAGATAAAGACAGTTTGATAAGTAAAGCAAAGGCCATGCACACAAAGCAAACCAAGGAATTCATTCACCACTTCCTATGGGCAAGCCGGTGATCAGCCATCTCCAGGAAAGCAGGGCTTCATCGTTGTCCTGGTTTCAGCAGTAGCAGTCATTTTTCTCTTTCTTAGTAGCTGCTGCAGTGCTGTGTTTTTGACTTTCAGC
>JANHGB010039680.1:3574-31922 GCA_026283785.1 Coracopsis vasa
CCTTGGTCAGAGTAAACATTACTGAGCAGCAACTAAAACCATCAGTGTTATCAGCGTTGTTCCCAGGCTGAAAGTCAAAACCACGGCACTGCACCAGCTACTAAGAAGGGGAAAAATGACTGCTACTGCTGAACCCAGGACACAGTGTTAGTGTGCTGCCCTGGGATTTGGGAGACCCAGGTTCTGTTCCCCCACCTTCTGCAGCTTCCAGTCTGACCTTGCAGATTCATGTGGCATCTCAGTTTGTCTCCCTGTCTTGCAAAGTGTTGTGAGACATTCTGCTGCTAGAATGGGGGCTCAGTGATACTTATGATGGGATGCACCTTAGGACAGAAATGAGTACTGCCTTTGAACAGCACTCAATAAATAATAAAAGAAAAATAAAAGGGATTTACAGCCCTTATTATAAAGACATTACTACAAAGGAATAGTTCTAACAAAAATAACAGATGTAATATTTCTTTATCCAATATCCCCCTCCTCCATAACATGGTGTTCAGCTGTCATAGTTTCCAAAAGATTATTTTTATTGTTCTTCCCATACTATTGGGATTTTTTTTTTAAGATGCAGCAGTATTTCAACTTAATGATGGAAGGGTGGTATCCCACCTTCATGGCTGGGATTAGAACTATGCATCATTTAGAAAGAAAACAAAATGAACCCAACTAGCATACTTGTCTATCTGATTGCTCAAGGAATAGTTGCTGGCACGGATCTCTTCTGCAAAGCCTGTTTTATGCTGGGAGTTGCGCTGGTTTACTGATTACTGTTTCGAAGTGCCTTATTTGCTGGTACATGGTTCTCATGCTGGCAGTTCCCAGGACCTTACAGCCAACAAGAGGATTCAGTGAAGTGTCCACCTGAGCTCTTTCCATACATAGACATGATGTTTGTGAGAGGACCTGAGAACAGATGGAAGCAGCTCCTGTCAAACCTTTGGAAAGCAATGTGTACTCCCCACTCCTTTGTACTAGATGCTCCTGAGCAATCGAAAGAGTGTGTGTTTGTGTGTAGGGGTTGAGAGGGGAAATGTATGTTTTTCTCCTGCTTTACTGTGGGAGAGGGGTGCTGTTCATGTGCTAGACTAAAGAAATCTTTGGCTTATAGCAAAAGGTGTGAGCTGGAATGAGTTGTTGTATGCTTCATTTATCTTAATAGACCTTGGGAGGTCTGACAGCACTTTGGATTTTTGTATGCAAGGGATGTGACTGTTCATTATGACATGAAAGTTCATTACGATGTCTGGCTTTACATGTGGATAGCCTGAACTTCTGAGATTAGATTATGCATCTCTATCAACAATACAAGTTAGGTATAGTAATGGAGCAAAAGGACTGTGCTGCTTTTTTGTTCTGAAGTCTGTCCAAGTCAATTCCTTGCATTACATTGGTAATTTCCCTTGGGTGGTTTATCTATTACCAGATAACTTGAGGTTATTAAATACGTGTGCACAGCAGGCCCTCTTTATCTGTTTGTACATTGTTGCCCTCTGTTGCAGACATTCTGTATACACATGTGCATTACAAATGACATGCCTCTATCTGGTTATAAATATTTTCCATTTGGAATTATCTGCTTCTGCTACAGAGACAAGAGGTGATCACTTGAGCATGGAAGATAAGGGGCCAAAGGAATGGAAAATAAAAATTATGAAGCTCTGAGCTGCATACGAAATAAGTGACAATCCAGTGTACAAGCCTATTAGATAAAGTGCTGCAAACAGTTCTCCTTATATGCCTAGCTGCTGCCATGAATTCAAGTCATTACATGAATTCAGGTTGTATGCCTACAGAGTGACTGAGGGGGAGGAGAGGCTTGGGTTTCGTTTATTTTTTTCAGCAAACCTGATATAACAAGCTTTATTATTTACCAGAAAGAAAGTTAGCTATGTTAATACATTTCGTTTTTCTGAAGGCTATGAAATTGTTATTGGAAGAGTAGAAAAGCAGCTCTTCCTGTTACTAAGACTTTGGGCCACACATAATCAGATAAAGAAGATGGAAAAGCCTTGGTTTAATTGGTTTGTGTGAATTCTTTTTTCCAGCTTACTTGCCTTTCATGCAGAAGGAAGATGTAACTGATAAGGTGCTCCTGGTATGGCAGTAGCTCTCATGGTGTACTGACTTTTTGTGCTCGGCCAGTTGTCTGTTCTGCCTTGCTGCAAAGCAGTGGATCCCATTCTGACCTACTGCACAGGGTGTTTGGGAAGGCACTGGGATCCTTGCCAGGAGCAAACTGACAAGTGGACTCTTGGACTCGAAGTGGGCAGTAGCTCTGCTGTATTTCTGCAGCTGCTGTAATGATTTGCCTGTAAAAGTGTCCTTTATGATCCCAGAAAATATCCAGCATGGTTCTTTACCTGGGGACCAGTGTGCCTTCTAGGCAGCTCAATGAACACACAAAGCTAGAGCATAAAAATAATGAATTGGCATGATTTTGCCCCTTTCGTATAATGTGTCAATCCACAATTTTTGGCACAGGGAGGACAACTGTTACATTAAACCCCATTCTGTACTGAAGAATAATTTCTTTCCCTTCACAGTAAAAAAAGACATATTTGTGCCAAGTGCTAAGGTTAAAGAGGGACATGGTAATTCCCGGCCTTTGACATGGAAATAGATATTTCCCTAAAGGTAAAAGCACAAGGCTTGCAGAGATGGCAATATGTGTGCATTCTGCTGCACCAGAGTCAGCAGGGATTTTTAGACTTTAGAAAATGCATAAAGTTACGAGTTTAGTTAGTTAGTTATTTTTCATTTTAGCTCCATTGGTAAACTTAAAGCTAAGAAGCAGAGTTTTTAAAAGTCAGCAAAATGCATCTGTCTCAGCAAAGCATAAGTGTCGGACTTCACAAGTATAATTGTTCTGAGAGGTATGAGGACTCATTTAAGCACAGAGAATGGGAGTACATTAAAGCATGAAAGTTATTGAAAGTGAGGCTTAATTGACTGTTCTTTAAGCTACTTCTCTATGAACGGAAGGCAGTAATTTATTATTTAAGACAACACTGTTTGTATCAATAACTTTAAAATTTGAAGTCTGGGGACAGATTCTTAGCTGCTGTAGGACACTGGAGTATGGGGCTAAGGCACCTTATATCATTGAGCAACTAGCCCGATAACTTCCCAGTTTAGGGAGGGTAGAGGCATAAAAAGCATAGGCCACTTGCATGTGACAAGATGAAGAGCATGGTGGTGTGTAGGTGGTTTTCCCTCTGAGAAACTCCCTGGGGCATATGAGAGAAATCTTTTGCTTATTATATGGCTTGCTGCGACCCCTTCAAAGAAGAGGCAGTGCTGTGGGCCAGATTGCCCCTTTGAGATAGGACTGGCCACTCACACAGCAAGTTGCCAAGCAAGTTGCAGTACTGTAAGGAGAACAGTTGCCAGGGCCAGTGTCAAGTTGCCCTTCTCTCAGACCATATCCTGAAAGGGAGATGGCTTGTGAAGGGATTCTTACAACCTGAATGATCCCTTCACATGTGATGTCTGCAGCTGTGGGATGGCTGTTATCTTCTGAATCCTTATGCCCCCTGCTTCCATTCTGCCCTGCTTCTGCCACTTCATAAGACCACAAAGTTGCATGAATTATTTAGGACTGCTTTATCATGATGAATAGGGAAATTTGACAAACAAAATATTTTTAAGGTTGTTTAAAAACAATCTCTTAGAAATATTAGAACTTAATTATGTTAATATTAAACATAATTAGGGCACATTAATTATGCTTTCTACATTTCTGAGGAAAGTTGTGTTGTGCTTTCCAGACACCTGTACCATATAGAGACAGGTGGTGGAGTGCAACATAGACAAGCGCCAGATCACCATGTTCCTGTTCCTTATATGGCTGTTCCTTCTCTGCAATTGCAGGCACTCATTCAGCTCAGTCAAATTGAGTCCTTATTTGAAAGCTTCTGCGCTGAAAGGCAAACACATCTATCTTTATAAGCCTGTTTGTTTCCATAATTAGAAATTGAATCAACAGTGTATTGAAGATGACAAATTTGCTCATTCCCTTTCTTCTCCCTATGGTGGCATAAAGCAGCGAAGCACAATAATTAATGAAAAAGACTGTTTATTATTCAAGGCAACATATCTGAAGTGGGAAAAAACAGAGCATGGGTTAAAAATACATTGCTGAAGACCATCAGTGCCGTCACAAACTGTATGATCAGTTCTAGGGGGAGAATCCCATTATTCAGTCCAGCTGGGCAGGATGCTCTAAAACTGTCAAAGACAATTGAACTCAGATTTCTCATGCAAAACTCAGGAAAATGTGGAATATGTGGAAAAAACCTAACTTAAAGTGTCCTGCTTAGGGCATCTTTAATATTCTTTCAAAAATAGTGAGTTTTTTAGCTTCATTTACATGTCTTCTGTATCCTGTCGCTGACTGAAAATGATGGCTTTTTTAGTAGACTTATCTTTTCTTCCGGGAGAGTCTGCCCAATAGGTTTTGTAAGACAAAGGGTGTGCAGAACACTGTGCTCAGCACTCTGCCTGTGCACAACAAGGCTAATCTGTTTTAAATAACAAAGGCTAGAAAATGCCTAATTGCAAAATACTTAGTTGTCACTGCTTGTGGGCCAGTATTGAGGATTAGGTAAAATGCAGCACGTTCCTCTGCCTCCTGAGGCTGATACTGAAGCCCAGCAATGGATTCCTCCATACTGACAGACCATGGGTAAGCCTCCAGGGTTCCCTTGAGACTCTCAGGCCATTCACATTATTTGCAAAAAGCTGCAGCGTAACCAGAAAATTAGAAGTGGTTACTGCCTAGTAAATGTCACAGCTATAATGTGCAGCTGAAGTTGTGCTGGTGGCAAGCCAAGATTTGGGTTCCATTCCATTTCCACCTATTTCCACCTAGCTGTGAAAAAGACTTTGTATTTACTCAGGCTTATAAAGTCAGTCCACATTAGGAAAATTATATGACGCGAGTATGAATAGCCTGCTTGCTAAAAATGGTGATGATTGAGGGAACAATGACTCTATCAAGGGTACTGATTTTCAAGTCCTTGATTAGAGCCTGCTTTCCTTTTATGTGTTTTGTACTCAGTGGTGATGCTGCATTGTTGTGGCAAATAAAGCTTCCTGCTATTGCAAAGCTAATGAACAGCCACTTAACCAAGAACAAAACTTTGATCTTCATGTTTTGATAGTCACCCTCTACAGTGTTCAGTTTTGGGAATAGAGAGCTGTTTTGAACTATTTTTAGGGTGGGCACAATTTCAGTAACATAAAGTCTTTCGAATCTATAGTGCTGTTAGCTAGTAGTTGGTTTGACAGTTTCATGCTTGCTACAAATCTCTGTGTTAGGGGATGAACAATAAGAACATGGGCTTTGCACAAGCATCATAGAAAACCTGAGTATGATTTTTTTTCACTTCGTAGAAGAAACAAAAAGTATATTGATCAATACGCAGCAAATCTAATAGAAAGTAGAATAGTGCTCTGTGCCATGTGTAAGTGCCTTGTGTTGTTTTTTTCAAGGCGATACGATGATAGCTAAACAATTTGAATAGATATTGTAGAAAATTCTAGGATTATATTGAGTCCATTCGTAAAGTATAGCTGCAGTTTAAGTACTGTGATGGGCATGGTCATCAGATTATTTCTTTGAAATTCTTGTTCTTTATGAAAAACTGTAAGTATCAGCACTTTGATATTCTCTCTCTTCTGTGCTGAGAGTTGATTTACTCAAAGGTATGTGGCATGCATGCACAGTCCTGCAGTGCCAGTGGAACCAGCTGCAAGAGCATCATGCCTGGTGGTCTATATAGAGGGGTGAAGTTAAGGAGCCTCTGTACTGACCATCTTGTCCTTTCCTTCGTATCCTCAAGGAAGTAGGTCCACTAAGGTCAAACAGGTTCTAACAGTCTTTAGATTAGAAGACCAACAGCTCTGTTCCTCTTTGTCAGCCTAAGAGTGGACATATCTCCTCTTTTCCAAGGATGAACATTTCATGTGGCCAATAAAGTGTGCTTGCTTTTAATTCCTTGTTGCATTAATCGTTCCAGTGTGTGTGTTACCCTGATCTGTTTGAGTTGCCCAGTTCCCAGAGTGGCTGGCTTATCATGGGTTCAGTGCAGAAATACAGCCCTGGCATGCAGCTAGGAGCAGATTGCACTGCTAATGCCAGCAAAACAATAGAAGACAAAGTCTCATTGATTTGGTTTAAAAGAAAAACCCTGTTGTGTTTTATTGGGAAGCAATCTGGGCCAGGCAGTGTGACAGGGGTTGTACCCCCTCCCACACTGCTTACTGCTGCATGCTGCTCCTTCCTCTCCTGGGCTCCAGTGCCATCCCTTGTCTGATGCAGCACCCCCACAGCCCAGTGCCCCCAGACACTAGGTACTGGCAAAATGCAGAGAAAAAGAAAACTGCTGTTCTCTAGAGATTAAAGTCTAAATAGACCGAAAAGAAGAAGTAAGTGTGGTGATCCCATTTCACAGAAATGGGGAATTGATTATGGAGAAGCTGAAGATTTCACAGAAAGGGCTAGGCAGCACTGAGCTTTTAATGCAGATTTGATGATATCCAGTTTAGCATTGTAACCACAGGAGCATTACTCTGCATCACAGCAAAGAAATTTTTGGATTTATGGAGAGATTTGGAAGAAAGGCAACTTAATAGCACCCAGGGAATTCTGAGTGATGCAGTAACATATAACACAGCAATGCTAATAAAGAATAGTGGTGAACAGTGTTTTCAATTAATACTGCTAGTGAACAGCCTATTTCAGCTCTCCAAATTGGATTTCTCATGCAATGGTCTTTAAACCAGAGATATGATAGCTGTTGATTTTAAAGTTATCAGACTTTAGTAAGGAATGATTCACCTCCAGTACTTTACTGGTCTTTGTTCTGCTATGCAAAGAGCAGAATTCATGGAACTTTTTAATAGACATAAGGAAGAGTTGTCAAATTTATAAAGAAAAATGGAAAATGGATAAATAATCAATTTTATTCATACTTTTTCCTTGAAATATTGGCAAAGAAAGTTCATGGTCAATAGCTGAGCATATTTTTCTGGAAATATATGATAGTAATCTTGTTTGTTGCTACAGTAACATAATATGCACTTATGAAGCTGTGGTTCTTTATGGTTGAGTGCTTTATTTCATGGTATGTTAATGTTAAACAGTAGCAGGATTCTGATGTCAATCATGTAGGCTAAGTAGTTACACCTGGAATTTTTTATTACTACATAATTTATGGTCCTTCTACTTTTTGTTTGCTTCCTTTTAGACTTGACTATTTCAGAATTCTCAGTGGTTAAACCAAAAGGGAGTAATTCCATGTGTGAAGACTTCTGTTTTGCTGAAAGAACACATTTTTACATGTTGTCTTGCTGGTACTGCTTAGTGACATCTAATTCTTTCCTTTCCACAGAAGAACTCAAGGAGAAACTGAAGAAGTATGTTGATGAAGTGAATGCCCGTAAGCCTGGTTTCATCAAGGTTGTTCGACACAGCAAACAAGAGGGGCTCATTCGATCTCGAGTTAGTGGATGGAGAGTAGCCACAGCACCTGTAGTTGCTCTCTTTGATGCCCATGTGGAATTCAACGTAGGATGGTATGTCTCTCCCTGAATTTTTCTGACCACTTTTCCAAGCACTGTTCATAGATTAGATTACTGACTGGCATTTCTCTTGCATGTAGAGGGTGAGTTAGCATCCTGTTCATTTTAATGAAGATTCAGACACAATCATGGACATAAGCGTGAAAAATGTGTTTGGGCTGCATAACATAATCTAGATCATTTTTATAGTGCGAGTTATCTGCTGGTCTAATTACAATGGATGTAAAATATATTGGAAAACTCCATGTTAAAAACCTCCTCCTATAATGTAGCCCTTTGCCCATGGGGGCAAATTAATCTTCTTTTAATTAAAAATGTTATGTTTCTTTTATGTTCCGTCGTGTAAACAAAGAAGTGTCATTCTGGCACTAAGGTTGCTGCTCTGTGCAAAAGTAACACATAACTAAAACATCTGTTTTAACTTGTCCAGTCTGGATTTAATATCTGTTGTTCCTTGAGTAAAAAAGATGGTAAAAAGGCAGGAGCTTCTGTCCCTAGGATAGATCTATTATTAACTCTGATCTTGATGTCCTTGGTAATATTGAGAGCCTGAAGTTATCATCATATTGGTATAAATGCTCTATGATATGCAGATAATAATTTCTTCCGTTCACCAGCTAGCATCAAGGTTAATAATAGGGCATCCTAGATAAAATATTACAGTGTGTTATTTTTGGGCAGATCCTACACTGTTGAACCTCAGTCTCAAAGCAGAGGGAGCTCTGAATGGCTAACAGCTGTAGACTTTGCTGCTTCAGAAATACGCAGCTGCTGTTTCTTTGGGGGATTGGACTGGATGACCTTTAAAGGTCCCTTCCAGCCCAAAGTATTCTGTGGTGACAATTAGTGTTATGCTTCTAATTATGTAATCTTAACATTCTTTTTGTCTTTTTTTAGGGCTGAACCAGTGCTCACTAGGATAAAAGACAACAGAAAAAGAGTAATTTCTCCATCATTTGATAATATTAAGTATGATAATTTTGAAATAGAGGAGTATCCCCTCTCAGCACAGGGGTTTGACTGGGAGCTGTGGTGCCGATACCTGAACCCTCCTAAGTCATGGTGGAAACTGGAAAACACTACTGCTCCAATAAGGTAACGTGCAATTGTGACCTAGATTAGAGTGTCACTGGCAATGCTCATTTAGGTACAACAGATGGAGAGTGGTCTCAGCTATGTAATAGGTTTTACTGACTGTAACATTAAATTAGTTAAATGTCCTTGAGCTGTCCTCTTCAGCTTTTGTCCTTGGCCCCTTCACAGTCATTTAGAAAACTTCTGTTTGCAGTAGACCTTTTTAAATATCTTTCCTTGTTATTTGCATGGGGCAAAACACATAGCCTAAGTAAGATGGTAGACTTGAATGCTCAGCAGCACTGCTTTCTCCAAATGTCTGGTCTGCTAATTTAGTGGTAATGGGCCAGAAACAGAATTTTCCTTACAATGCATTATATAAACAGAGCTGATCTGACAGTTGTATTCTTTATAATACTGTCACATAGTTTTATAGCTGTGTTATGTCCTAGGAGTTAATGCTGGTCCACTGATAGTGTGTGAGCAAAGACTATATTAGATCCTTGCTTTGATACAATCTAGCTCTGTAATTTCTTATAATTTAGAGTACTGTTAGGTTGGTACAGAACAATACCCTTATCTCGGGGAGGAGAGCAAGTGCTTCTGAATCCTCAGCAGCTCTGCTGAGATTCCAGGACTTTCTTCTACCTATGCATTCATACCAAGGAGGCCACTGGTACCTATACTCTAGCTCTCTGCAGAAAGCAAGTGTGAAGACTGCTTTCACCTGCTTGGTGGAGCTGCAAAGCAGAACCTTAAATAGGAGTGACAGCATAAGGGTGTCACCACTACCAGTCAGTTTCCATGCAGTCAGTGTAAGGGGTATCTTTCATCCAGTAGTTCTGTCTTTTCAGGCAGGTAGCTGTTTTCTGGAGTTGTCAATTTAAACACTCAGTACTACACTGACCCACGTGCTGGTTGTTAAAACAGGACCTAGAATTGGAAAGTAGAAGATAAAAACTCACAGGTTTGCCACAGACGTATGTAAAAAGCGGTGGCAATTTCCACATCATTAGAAATTATCAGTGTTAATGAACTCTGTCAACATTATGAAAATGCTTCAAATATTCTACTAAGTCCTGGAGAGGCAAACCTTCTATATTAATTATGGTGACTTTTTAAACTGTAAGTTTTTAACTCATATTGAAGACCATATCTACTTTTCCATTTTACCCCAAAACTCTGTTCTATGTGAGGACTGTGGAATGAGTGTCCTTTGTGAATACTGGATGTTTAGGTTTGTTCCCTACCCCTTTCCCTGGTGCCTTTTTTTCAGTGCAACACACTGCATGTGTGTGCTGGATAATTAAAAAACCCCACAAAAGCTACATGTATCAATTGTTGGCTTCTGTCATACTTCCAGAATGCTTCCAGAATTATAACAAAGGAAAGCAGGTACTATGAAAAATACTTTAAAAAAAAAAAACACCAAAAGCAATAGTACTTTGTCATAAAAGAAGCATAATTTTCAAAATTACATTAACTGCTATTTTCTTCATTAATAAATACATCAGAAATAGTCTTTCATTGCTATAAAGTGGGTACTATAGCACTTCAGATTAATAGCACAATGTTTGAAAAGTCCTTGATTAGAGTAAGCATTACTTGGCAACAACTATAAACATCAGTGTGTTATCAGCACTGTTCTCAGACTAAAGTTGAAAACACAGCACTGCACCAGCTACTAGGAAGGAGAAAAATAACTGCTACAGCTGAACCCAGGACACATAAATGTATAGATTTCTCTAGAATTGTAGTCTGTGATTAAGACATCCTATAGTTGCAGCTTGAATGTTCCTAGTAAAGGCAGGATAATTTTCCCTGTATTGCTAATTAATATCCTGGTGTTATCAGAGTTCCTGATACCAGCATAATAATCAGAAAATGTATTTTTAATCTTTGTCATTGTGGATTATAAGGTAGGAGAAAAATGCAAAAGCTAAATGACTCTATTCTCCTCCCCTGCATCTCATAACAGTAAAATTGTACTCTCTGTGCCTGAGCTCTTACTCTTACCTTCTTAAGATTGGCTCAGCCTAGTAAAAGTTGGTTAATTCAGGTCATAGCATAAATAGAGCTTACTGATTTGGTAAAGGTACATGACTTGTTTAAATTTGGTTAAGGACCATGGGCTAATATTACAGTATGATTGTAAGGGCAGACATTTCTTCATTCTGTATTACAGAACCTTATCTGGATGTTCCTACTGAAGAAATTATCTTCTTTTACATAAACTTACAGACCCAGGTTTTCTTAGCTGTAGATTAACCTGGCTTCTGTGCATCATTGGGTATCCTTGTTAATTATCACAGACCAGAAACCTGAGGACTTAGCAGGAGCAAAGATTAGAATGACTGGTGCCTCAGAAACATAGTTGGGGGTCCTGCATCTAATATAGCTAGCACTAAAATCCTACCTATTCTGGTGAATATGTATGTCCAGTAATTTTGAGTCTGTTTTCCTTTAATGGTGCTTATTTCCCCATAGAATCAAGAACATTAGGAAACAAAGCTGAATAAATCTGTTTGAGAAACACCGCCCTATGAATCCATCTTAACACACCATTTAAATATAATTATGCCTGAATAATAAAATTGTTCATATTCTGTCTGCTAATTTTGTTTGCTGGTGGTTTATTTTTCCAGAAGTCCTGCATTGATTGGATGCTTCATAGTAGATAGAGAATATTTCCAAGAGATTGGCTTACTGGATGAAGGCATGGAAGTATACGGAGGAGAGAATGTAGAGCTCGGGATCAGGGTAAGGAACATAACCAACCAACAGTGGTGGCTGATACTTAAAATACAGCTTGCTTCTTACTGCAGGGGAAAAACAGTCAAAAATGTATGAATCATGGCATACAAAAGATGCAGAGGGATCAACAGCTTTGCTACAAATTGTATTTGGTTGGGGGGGAGGGGTGCAAAAAAAAGGAAAAACTAAAGAACTCTCTGGAACAAGGATAGAAATACAGAATTTGTTATTATTCTTTCATTCAAGTAACAGTGTTAGAGTTCTGTAGAGGTGATACCTAAACTTCATTGCTTACTTGTGATTCCAGACTCAGTAAGGAGGATAGTTTCTCACAAGCTTAATGGAAAAGGCCTTTCTAGATTACTGATTTAAAATAGGAAAATCACTATGGAGCAAACTGGAATATATAGGAATTTATGCTGCCTTTCCTCTGGAGGGGAATTAAGATATTCATAAAATGCATAAGTGCACATATTTTCTTTTTCCATCATATATTCATCTGTTTACCATAATGTGGTATTGTGTGTGATTTGTGTACTTCTTTCTGTATCTCTTCACAGCTAAATACCATTCTGAAAATACAGCACTGTTCTGTTTGAGAATCTTTCAGGGTTTTGATACAGGAGAAATTCTTAGGTACATAGGTGGTCATGAAAAATGCTGTGATCTGTGATTATAAAATAAATCCTGAACTCTGCAATGAAATCTTAGTGGAAGCTTGTATTTTGTGCTTTTTCGTTGCTAGAATACAAGCATGCTGTTGTACAATAGCAACAACAACAAATTATTTAAAAAATACAGAATTCTCTGCTGAGGCTGTGAGATGTAACAAAAAATACTAATTTATACTTCTGGTTTCCTGAAATTCTTGTTCTCCCACCTGTCAGAGATAAAGTGATACTGCAGCAAGACAGGGAGGGAGAAATTCAAGGCTGCTGCTTTTAGTAACACCATCCTCCTCTCTGGGAGGGCCAGATATCTGCCTTCTGTTCCCAAAACCTGATTTTGCAGCTCAGTGTTGCGTTGAGTTGAAAATTAGTGTCACTTTGATTTTTCTTTTCTCTATTCAACTGACAAAACCATTGTCTCCTTGTGAGTATGAGGAGTCTTACCTAGTTTTGCGTCATGATATATATGATGTGCAGTTTCCTATACTTAGCCTTGCAGGAGTTGACCGGGAAGAGTACTTTGATAGACAAGACCAGAGAGACACAAAGCTCTGTGTAACTGAAACTTTGGAGTAGAGTGGATCACTGGAATTAGGCCCAGCACTGCTGTGATTTCCTTATGGCTTTTTGTCTGTCTCCAGGGAAGCAGTGCCTGATCTACATAAAATACATTTGTCTGTAACAGATTGTAGTGTGCAAGGGAGCATAATGTCGACTGCCTCATCTGACTTTATCCTGGCTTGGGTCTGTGTTCGTGGCTATATCAAAACAAATTATGGAGCTACAGTGAACAGTTTTGTCAGTAGTTTATTAGCAGCTCTTCTCAATTCTCATTATATCCCAGATAATACCAGGATGAATATAAATGTACAGTGCAATGTTAGAGCTTCTGGGAAGTATAATATTATTTCTATAGATGTTAGTTTGAATAGCAAACTCCTTCCATCAGCTGCCTTCTTCTGGCACACACCTGGGGCTAAACACCATGTCTTGGTAAAATACAAGTGGCTGCTTCAAATGTGCTTTCATATTTTGGTAGGCAGCCATGTCATTCAGGTGCAGCCTAAGCACTTGTCCTAGAGATGCAGCTCTCAGGGGCTGCCTTTCATTTGCTTTAGCTAGGGCTACATAGAAAATTGTAATCAGCACGTGATTTCAGGCCAGATGGTCTGTCTCTGTTGCTGAACTATGTTTTCACCTCTGCAACACTTGAACAGTCGTCTCTAGATTACTTGTGTTGCTTTCAGCTGCGAGGCCTACAATGAATCACTTCATAAAGACATTGTTGTACAAAACCTACATTATAATGACAACATTAGTACAATAAATAATGTTTTCATTTTAAAATGGTGTTCTCCAGTCAATAACTACTGATTGCTCACTTGTTTCATCTTTCATTGTCATTTTCCTTTTTCAGGAAGTCTCTAGCTTCATCTAGCTCTTCATCAGGGACTGTAGTGATAGGACAAGGGGTAACAGGTTCAGACTTAAACAGGGGAAGTTCAGGTTAGGTAAGAGGAAGAAGTTCTTTACTGTGAGAGTGGTGAGGCAGTGGAACAAGTTGCCCAAAGAAGTGGTAAATGCCCCATCCCTGGCAGTGCTCAAAGCCAGGTTGGATGGGCCTTGGAGCAACCTAGTTTAGTGGAAGCTGCCGCTGCCTATGGCAGGGAGGTTTGAACTAAATGATTTTAAGGTCCTTTCCAACCAAAATCATTCTATGATTTTATGATTCTGTGATTCATGTACTCTTCTGCTGTGTGATATGCATTATCATATAGGGGTGAAGAAGCAGACACTGTGTGCCCAAACTGGCTTGGTATTGAGGCTCGCCAAGAAGTAGGATGTTGTGTATCATATTTTCTAATATGATGGAGTTGATATCTAGTGAAACTTCCTGAATTTTTTCATGGCTTGAATTTCTGAGCACATTCTTTGCAGTATTCAGGCACTGGAAGTCAATTCTTTCATTGGGGAATTTTATGCGTAAGCATATAAGACAAACATCTGAAGGAACAGGAAAGGTTACTTGTAAATAGAAACAGCAGCAAGAGCTAGGATCGTTTGAGCTACCTGTTTATCTTAAGCACGCTAAGTAGAGCATGGTCCTGTGTCCATATATCATTAATTTTGTTCCAGAGGATGTAATCTACTGTAAGCCAAACTTGCAGTAGTAGTAGACCAGCTGCAGTACGATGTGATTATGGGACTAAGTAAATCACTATCTCTCTGCCTATGGACAGAGCCAAACCCTTGTTCTCCATTTGCTTTCTTAGCAGCTGCATCTTCAGTGATGAGAGATAAGATTTAATCTCACATCTGAGATGCTTCTGAGAAGCAAAGTCTACCTGTTTAGGATTTCTTTTTGCTATAAAGAAGAAACCACTACCGTGTCTTCTGAAGTCCTTAAATGGTTTGTTTTCAGCTGAACTGATGGGATTTTCACCGTGCAGGGACGGGAATTAGACCCTGACAAAATGGAGACTTATCCCACTATCATCTCCCAGGAGGTATTTTGTCATCTCATCATATGGACGAATACTTAGTTATTTGTGTTACATGAGTGCAAGAAAATCCCCAACTATTGGAAACTGTATCTGAAGCATCCACTGTCAGTAAAACATAACAAGCCACAGAGAACACGTCTCTGATTGGAGGATTATTCTCTTAACTCTGATGAATTAGTTTCTCTATTCAGCTCTATTTGTCACTAATCTGGTGTATTATTTTAGCTTCTAAGTTTTCTACCCTTGTCTGTGGTTTTGTAGTAGCATTTGTAAAATATTAAACACATATTAAATAAATATTAATAGAGTTCTGGTGCCTTGAGCTAGAAGCTGACAGATGAGTTAAAAATGTGAATGCATTTCGAATCTTAGAAGCAATGCTGTATTTTTTCCTCAAGCAAGTATTTTCTTGCAAAGCTATTTATTTGCTCCATAAGAGGATTGATGCAAGACTTGACAGCATCATTTCTAGCAGGTCAGTCACTTTATCTGGGATTTTTCAAAGATTCATTTGCTGTGGCCCAGAATCGTATTCTTGAATTCATGTTAGGATGCTTCTTTTTGGTTTATGTTCAATCATTCCCAATTGAATGGACTTAAGTGTGCTTTTAAGGGATCAGATTGCGTTTGGAGGGCAAACTGGAATCACATTGCTTATCCAAGAGACCAAATAGGAACTGTATTGGTAATTGCCTTATGGCGATAACAGAATGAGAGTGTGAGGCTGGTGTTTCTCACTGTTACTTGAGCTCTGCTTCTGGGCTGTGCTTGGACAAGCAGTACTTGTGGTTACAGAAGCCCATACAAATCCATTGCAATCAATTAGATCCTGCACTAGATGATTCAAGTCTAGTTTTCAGTAGGCTTCTTAAAGGTCTGTTCCAATTCCTAGTGAGGTCAGCAGAAGATTTTCTATCATCAAGAGCAAGCCTGTAACAATGAATTTTGTCTGTTAAAGCAGCCTACATGTTTGATAAAGCTTCCAAATACCTGTTACAAGGAAATTGTTTGTACCCCTTCTAAGGATGCCTGAACAAATATTCAGTGATTTGCCTCTGGTCACAAAGTTGTCAAGGGACATACAAGGGAATGTAAGCTCAGGCTTAGGCTTAGAGTAATTATGTATGTCACAAAGACTTTGTGTTGCAGATGAATTCATGTTCCCAGGGATATAATGGCTCTGTTAAATGTGTAAAAGGAAATTTTTTTAGAAGGTAATAGCTCTTTAAGGGAAAAGGAATGGATCTTGCTCCAACTAAACAGTATATCAAGACTTAACATCAGCTGACCCAGGAAGAAAATTGCATTTATATTTCAAACTGAGTGTGGCACACTACTTTTATACAGTATATTGCCATGGTGAAATTAGTTGTATTTACAATAAAATAAAATATAATAAATATCTCTGCTTCATTTCTTATTAGTCCAGCAGTTTGTCTATAGAACTTACGTGAAGCAGATGCTTTTACTGTTAGTGAAGAACTAGAGGCATGTAGTGTATGAACAGAGATGAAGAAATGAGTTATTTGACCAGAAAATTGTTCCAGTGTTCTTCAGGGTATTGTCCATTACGATAGAGTCCCTCTGTTGCAGGGCAAGAAGATGTGAAGTCATGCCTCTCCCTCATCTGTTTGGATTATTTTTTAATTCAAGAGGTGACTTTGGTTTCCTTGTTTTTTTGTTGGGTTTTTGAGGGTTTTTTTTAGGTGGAGGATATTGGGGGATGCGGATTTTTGGTTGGTTGGTTGGTTGGTTTTGAGGGGTTTTTTTGAAGGTGCTTCTGGCCCTTACTATGGGGTTTTTTTTTGCCTTTTTTAACTTCCCCCGACCCCAACTTCTGGAATCATGATTCTTCATTGCAGGCAAGTTAACCCAGTCTCTCATATGATGCATAGAAGCCCATTGCTGGCTTACAGGTCCAGTCGTTTCCAGTCCAAAGTGTTTGTGTATCCCAATTGTTTTGCACCTTATCTCTTTCTTAAAACATGCCTTTGCAAGAGTGTTCTTTTTGATAATCACGAGCAAGTGCAGATATCTACATTTGGCCCAAAGTTTCTATATTGATCTGAAAACTTTTTGGAGTTTTTCCTTTTTCCCTAGAAGTTTTCAGCAATTTTAGCTGTCAGTGTTTCTAATACACGCCACGGATTATGTGACACCATAAATATATTACATGTAAGTAGATGTCTGTTTTTATTAAGGAAAGCCTTTGCACAGTTGTCCTGGTTTTGGCTGGGATAGAGTTAATTTTCTTTTCAGTAGCTGGTACGGTGCTGTGTGTTGGATTTAGGACAAGAATAATGTTGATAACACATCGATGTTTTAGTTGTTGCTAGCAGTGTTCGTACTAAGTCAACGGCTTTTTTATCTCTCAACCCACCCTGACAGACTGGGGATGCAGAAGAAGCAGGGAGGGGACACCACCAGGCCAGCTGACCCCAGCTGACCTAAGGCATATCCCACACCATATAGAATCATGCTCTGCATAAAACCTAAAGGGAAAGCTGGCCAGGGGCTGCTCAGGAGCTGGCTGGGCATCAGTCGGTGGGTGGTGGGCAATTGCAGTGTGCATCACTTGTTTTGTGTATTCTAATTATTCTATCATTATTGTTATTATTTTCTCTTCCTTTTCTGTTCTATTCTAAACTATCTTAACCTCAACCCATGAATTTTCCAGTTCTTTCTCCCACCGCACTAGAAAGGGCAGGCAGTAAGTGGCTGTGTGGTGTTTAGCTGCCTGCCAGGTTAAACCACGACAGCGGTATACCAGCTAGGGTGCAGTCTCACAACACCGAGGCTTAAAAAGCTATGCTGTCTTACATTTTCTTCTTCTTGCGATCCTCTTGTTCTCACTCTTGCAGCACACTTTGGCTCTGCCAGCATAGCTGTCTGAAGGCTGCCCCATACCCATTGTCTCTCAACACCTCCAGAAGTTAACTTTCATACTGTGTTTTTTAAACTGCAAGGTTAATTTTAATGTTAATCAGTTTGTGATTTACCATGCTGCCTTGCAAACTCCTGTGTTAGGAGAACTGAGAGGCAGCTGTGCCAAAAGGTAGAAATGACTGGGAGGGAACAAAGACAGTGAGGAGATTTTTTCACTGAGCTGTTGTATAATGGAACTGTTTGCACAGGGTGAGCTGTGTGATGTGTCATGTGTGCATAGCGTCCCTTTTTGTCTTTGCTGCTGGGTCCCCTTTTATGGCACTCCACTGAGCAATATAGATCTTCCCTAAATTCCCTTCAGGAAAATGAATCTAGATGTCCCCCATTCTTGCACTTCCAGCTACTATCACTTGCTGTGGCCTTAAAGCTATGGTTTTGACTTGATTTTAATAAGTATGCCATAACCCTTCCCAGTAAGGAATGATTTGTTGTATGGAAAAAAATCCTTATTGTATAATCACAAGTGCTGTTCAGCAGTATTAGGCTGATGATGTGCTAAGGAAGGGCTGAGAAGTACAAGAATAAATATATTCTTAGTTGCTACTTTTAGATGACATTTAAACAGTGCTTTTTAAGATAGTGATTTTATTTTTATCCATTTTGTGAATAATGAAGAGGTGATTTGTACACTAAACTCTGGAAGAAAAGTTTGTAAAGATTGATCGAATGTTACTTCTTACAAGATGCAGCCAATGCTTATCACAGCCCATGCTTTCACCAAGATAAAAATAGTTCCTTGGCACTGCAAGTATGGCGTAAGTACTTGGCCTAGCACCTTGTGTAACCAGTAGTGTCTTTTCAGTGAGATTAATGTTGTTTTGGAAAGTACCTCACTGTGTTAACAACCTGAATCCCAAAATGACACAGACTAACTCTCTGTTTACAGGGTCAGAATTCCAACAGGAAAAAAACCCAAATCAGCCTCTATTGAGAATAAATTAAGGAATTGTCATTCCTCCAAACAGGTGCCAGTCATAACATCAACATAAACTGGCTTTCTGTGACTCGTTCTGATTTGTGTCAAACCTGCAGTGGCATAGTTGTTTTTTTGCCTTAATTTTGCCTGTGAATGCCTCAGCAGGTAACTTGCAGCTACAGCATGTGTAATTATACATACAGCCAGCATTAACCAGTGAATAATTTTTGTGGTTTTGCTCTTTCTGGGGAGAGAACATTTTATTAGCTGCTCCCACAGGAAAGCAAATGATTGATAACAGCACCAGCTAGCGTGGCATCACTATACCCTACAACGAAGGAGAATGAGGCACATGGAGATTTCTCACAGATGCTTTTTCATTGGTTGTGCCATGTGGTTGCATATTACCAACTGGGCAGCAATATAGACGTCTTGATGTTTTATGAGAGGAAATTGTTGTGTATAGTGGCATGGAAAGAAGCAGAACAGTTTAAGTCAATGCACACAAATCAGCAGACTCAGGTGAGATGCAGATTAATTAGTGCGTTATTATGAGATAGCCTCGTGTTCAATATCTTTCTACACTTTCAAGTCATGATATGGTGGCAATGACACTGTAGATTCTGGTATTACAATTCTTCATGGCTTAGTCCGTGAAGATTCCATATTTGTTTTAACGTGTGTCATGGTTTGACCCCAGCTGGCAACTAAGCCCTACAGAGCTGCTCACTCCCTCCCCTCTGGGTGGAATGGGGAAGAGAATTGGAAGAGTAAAAGTGAGAAAACTCATGAGATGAAGGCATTTTAATAGGTAAAGAAAAAGCTGCACACACACGTGAAGCAAAACCAGGAATTCATTCACAACCTCCCATGATCAGGCAGGCGTTCAGCTGTCTCTGGGACAGCAGGGCTACATCACACGTAATGTGTTTCTCTCTTGGGGAGAGAAACGCCATCACTCCCAATGCCCTCACCTTTCTTCTTCCCTCAGCTTTATATGCTGAGCATGATGCCATATGGTGTGAAGTATCCCTTGGGTCAGCTGGGGTCAGATGTCCTGGCTGTGTCCCCTCCCAGTCCTTATGCACCGTCAGTCTGCTCGCTGATGTGGTTGTGTGAGGAGCAGAAAAGGCCTTAGCTCTGTGTAAGCACTGCTCAGCAGTAAGGAAAACATGTCTGTGTTGTCAGCGCTGTTTCCAGCATCAGTCCAGTCTAGTTTGGAGAGAAGGAGGCTGAGGGAAAAGAGGTCTCTCTCTACAGCTTCCTGAGGAAGGGAAGTGGAGAGCGAGGGTGCTGATCTGTTCTCCCTGTATCGGGTGATAGGACGCACGGGAATGTTTCAAAGCTTCATCAGGGGAGGTTCGGACTGAACATTAGGAAGTACTTCTTAACTGAGACAGCCGTCAAACACTGGAACAGGCTTTCTAGAGAGATGGGCAGTACACCAGGCCTGTCACTCTTTAAGAGGCATTTGGACAATGCCCTTAGTATCATGCTTTAGGTTTTGGTCAGCCCTGAATTGGTCAGGCAGTTGGACTAGATGATCTTCCAACTGAAAATATCCTAGTCTAGTCTAGTCTATTCTTAGCTTGGTATTGTGGTACTTCAGATCAAGTCTTGAGGATTAGTGCAAGATTAACAAGTCTGACAGCTGTGGTAAAGGAGAGAAAGATGAAAACATAAAAGATGAACAGTGCAGTAAGTTGCTTCATGAATACTAAACCAGTGGTGGTCCAGTTATTGAGCTTGCTGTTTTTTTGCCTTTTAAGATGAAAAGTGAATTCTTTTACTTCCTATTCATGACTTAAACTTGGCAATGTAGTGATTTATGTGTTGGTTATTTGCTGTGCTTAGCAGTGAGATAGACACATTTGAAAGATAACTGAATGAAGCCATATGTGCTCAGTGACCCTCGAAGCATGTTATCTCCTGGTAACACAAGGCATGTAGTAGTTGCTGCAATTGTGAACCAGCAACACAACATGCGTAGTTTAACAATATGTTGTAAAAGTTTCTCAGCTCATGCAGATATGTGCAAAATTAATCCCCACAGAACAACACAATATAAAAAGTACATAATGAAGCAATTAGCTAAAAGAGGCAGGAAACTACTGACAATTTAATATGGGAAGAATCTTTGCATGTGTTACTCTTTCAATTAGAGTGTTTTATAAAGGCACAATTAATGTAAAGTGATGCCTGTGAGGCAATTAATGATGACTTCAGAAGTAATACTTAAGGGATAATTTACATTTTAAAAATTGAGAGCTGCTCTAGTTAAAGCCTTTTATTTCCTTTTAAATAGTCTTTTAGATTGTATGGGGGGTGTTTTTGTAGGTTGCTTACAGTTTCACGTTGTTATCAGCTCGGTTACGGAAAAAGCTGTTCTCGCACACAAATAGTTAGATTTACTTGAAAGTATGTCAGGCTTGAATACTGATAAGTACAATAGGATTCAGAAACCTCACAGGGCTTCAGTAAAACAGATGAAATAATTTTAAAAATCTCTCTCTAGTCTCTGACTTCTCTGTGGATAATGTTCTGAGCTGTGACCATAGGCAGACATCTCCTGAGATGAAGTTACACCCTCTGCAGGGGTACACGCCAATGGCACGGTTCCCTTTTCCAGCCCATTCAGCATCTGGAAGCAAGGAGTACACCAGAGTCGTGCTTTCTTTCTCTTTCTGTCCACCTATATTCTAATTTTTCTAATCCTGAGTTTATGTGACTTAGGCCAGGAACTCTGTGTTTAATTCTACTGCCTGGGGAGACTTCTTCAATTAGATAAAGCTATTTGAGACCAGTGGAATAAGCAAAGCTGTGCATGGCTGCTTGCTGAATTTGGGGAAAGTTAGCCAAATCCATCAGTGCTTGTCCCTACTGCAATTATTTAGTGAAGATCATCTGACTTTAGTGGAGATATGACATAATTAAAGATTACTGTATTTCATCCAGTGAGTAGATTTCTAGGTTTAGAGAGACAGATACCCAAATGTATATGACAATCCAGAATCTTTCATGGTGCAGTCCAAAACCCACTGATTGCTGCTGGAAACGTGAACATTGATTTCAGTGATCTTTGTATCTCACCATTCTCTCTGTCCTTTCTGCAGTCACCTGGCAAGATAGCAAAATAGAGATGCAGGCCCAAAATGATCACAGACTTAGCTCATGGCATTGAATAAAAATAGTTTTTTCATACTTGCCTGTAAAGCATCAAACTCATTATTGGTTATCAGTAAACTATTAGTGGTATTGACAAAGGTTAACAAGATTCACAAATATTTTTGTATTAAATTGTTCCCCCAGATATATTTTAAAGATATTGAGGACTGTTTGTTTGTATCCACAGTAGTAATTCACACTGACTTTTTATCTTCAGGGCATCTTTAATGAGTTGTTCTAATTTTGTCATTTGCAGACTTCACAGAAGCTAGAAATTGCTTCAGCTTTTTGAGAAATCACTTAATAGTTAAACAGTTTTGTTTGCAGTCCAAATGAAATGATGGTTTCAAACAAGGTCACATCAGTTCATGGAGAAACTGCGTGATCTGTGTAAGTTTAATGAATGCAGTACATGCTAATAAACTGCTCAGCATCATGTAGGGTTTATTTTATTAGATTAAGCTTCCACAACATGAAAAGAAGACTCAGTGATTAAAAAGATAAAAAGAAACATTTTTAATGAAGAAGTGTTGTGTCGTTTTATAATGAAGTATAAATTAAATATTCGAGAGAGGATCAGCTTCAGAGTTGTAATCGATTTGATGAAATATGCAAATTCAAATGTGTTTAACTGCAATTGAAAAGGATTTACTAAAGGATGTGGATTTAAAAATAAAACTAAACAGAAATTGAGACTTTATCTAGTGAAACAGATTTTTCAGATGTGAATGGAGTTTGCTCCCAAAAAAATTTTAAGCAGATTGACTTAGACATTTCTAAGGCTGAGTGAGTCCCCGCTGCACACTGAAGGCTGTGCAGATGGTATCACCACTGCCCTCATTTTGGTGGAAGGAGTGAGGAATGATAGCATGTGGGATCAGGGTTTACACCTTTGCAAAATGTTTAAAGAAGCCATTTGGTGTGTTACTGCTTCTGTAGCTGCCTCACTTGTGCCATCCCACTGGGCTGCCCGGACCTTGGGTCCTTTACTCCTTTAACAGAGTGGCAGTTACAGCTGATCTGTTGTGCCACCACCTGTGCTCTCTGCAGTTCTACACATCCGCTGCTTTCCTGGTTCTTCCAACACAGAGAGTGTGTTTTCTATTTGCTCTGTGGGGCTAATTTAACCTTGGTGAGCATAAAGTCACACAGATGTAGGGCCACATTTACAGCTTATGTAAATTAACAGTAAGAAGCACTTAGAGCTTGAACAAGCTCCCCACATAAGCCATAACAACTGAAGATTTAAAAGGGAGATTCCCCACACCTTTTTCTTTTCCCCAAATAGATTCTCTGTATTCATTTAATGTTCCTGTCATCTCCCACTTGCTTTGCTTAGTTTAGGTCAGAGGCTTTGCTGATTTTAGTCTTTCAGTGTTGTAAGTGTCAGAAGCCACCTTGGCACCACTACTGTCCTGTTAAACCATACATTTTTTAATGGAATTTTACTACCTTTTGCTAGTGATGAAGGAACCCTTTCAAGAAGAGGAAGCCCTCTAAGCCCTTCTTGGGGCTATACCAAATGTGTGAACCTCCTCAGGAAATTCAAAAATAAAGAGCCCTTTCTTAAGGTTCTCTTAGTAGGGAGCATTGAAAACACACTGAAGTGGATTCTGAGAGTTCTTTGGGATGGAAACTCTAGTTGGTGTCGTCTTTTTCCAAGAGACTTCTTTTGCAAAGTGAACCAGTGGGACCAGAGCCTTGAGAAATTCCTCAAAGAAAAGCAAACTTTCTGCAATGCTGGGGCTCCAGCAATCATGCTAATGCTCCCAAAGATACGCAGTCGCTCATACTTGAAAACTTTCCACAGTCTTTGCCTGAAGATAACTTCTGAGACCCACTGGTACGGTTTTGCAGTTGATGCTTTTGCAGAATGAAATGTGAATTGCTATTTATTATATCACAGTGACGGATGCGTATGTTACTTTTGACAAGTTTACATGTATCTTTAGGGATTTGACAGGAAATTGAGACTATTGCTAGCAATTTCCACCTCTTTCCACCTCACTTTCCGTCTATCACAGGTAAAATATCTTCATGGGCAACAGAAAAGGGTGTTGTATTTCCTTGTAGCCATAGTTTAGGAAATTCGTAAAGATTTCTCCCTGCATGAGCAGTTTTGTCATTAAGTATTGCTGATTGCAGCAACAGTATGCCCAGAGATGCAGCGTTTTACTGCAAACCATTCCGTGTGGTTAAGAAAAGTCTTTGAAGCTCTTTTATCTTTAGACTTCCTGTTGAAATCGTGGGTGATAACTTGGAAAAGCTTCACTGATTTTAAACCTTTGTATTTATTTATAGCCATCACATAAAATAACAGTGCTAGAGAACAAGAAAGGTGCTATTCAGTTTGGCTGAAGCCTGAATAAAGATTACTAATGACAGCAGAAATAGAGCTGTGAAATTCACAGGGGAAGCATGAAATTGTGAGGAACTGACCCCTCAATTGCTATTCCTATTTTTTAAATAGTAAAGACAATGTAAAAACCATTTTAAAAGGCTTCACAACTTTGCTTCAAGTTCTCTCTTTAAGAAAACATATTTCTTAGTATTAAAATATTAGTTAAAAAAATCCTAAAAATTGTCTTTGGCCAAAAGTTGATGGTTTAGAGTAATTGAGTCTGTCCTATATGCTTTTGATGTGAGATTTATACCTTTTCAAGATGTCTTGAAAACTCATCCAACCATTCACAGTGGCTCCAACACAATGGTAGAAGCACCATGGATTTGTTTACATGAGTAGAGGAGATGGTGGTAGCTAGGAGCGGTCAGGGACAAGTGGTAAGTCGGTCTGAGAATGAAAGAAGTAAAGAATGGATGGGTGTTCTTGACCTAGCTGCAAGAAATTACCTTATTTCAAATAAGGGAAGGATGGAAAAACCCTAACACTTTCTGTAGCAGTCAGTTAATCATGTTATATTGTGTAGTACTCATATACCGTATGACTAGCAAAGCCCTTCATTCCCAGGCTGGAGATTTTGCACATTTTGTGGCATTGGGAATCCAGAATCCCTTCAGATTGCAGGAGAGTTTCATGCCATTAGAAAATCCCACTTTAATGCCTACCTAAATTTTCTTTCTTTGCAATGGGACTCCGCAAGTGCAGTGAAATTTTTGGAGAAAGAGCTTTCTCACTGTACTGTGATCCCACTGGCAAGGAACGCTTGTGTGAGAGAAAGGTACTGTGGCTTGTCCTAGATGTGACCAGCTGAGAATGTCTGTATTGTGCTGTCTGCCCTTACAAAGTACTGCATCTGTTTTCACTCCGCGAGTGCTTTGCAAGACTTCGCAGCCTACATCTAGGGTTGTGCTCCTTGTTTAGTACTGTAGCTAAAGCTCTGCACACACTGTATTCGCGTATTTTCAGATCACATGTGTTTCTCATGTCTTCCTCTTTAAAAAGTCATTAATTAAAGGACTTCTATTCATCTTGATATATGGAAACTGATAGCATATATCTCTAGTCCAGTTCTGGTGCATGCTAATCATGTTTTCATGGATTGCAGGAGATTTTTGCTTAGAAATAATATTTGGGTTTGAAGTTGTTTAATACAACTCACTAGTACTGTCAGGATCTATACTGACAGGTCCCTCTTAAGTTCTTAAGTGATTCAATGATTCTGCAGAGTAATTAATTCATCTTTGGAAGCAAAACAAAGACTGACAGCGTCTGAGAGAAAGGAGTGGCCACCGAATTTGATTAATTGGTGTTTATTCAGGTAGTGGGTACTTGTTATTTACAAACTACATTACAGGCTTTGAAAATACGTATGAATTCATTATAAAGTCAAATTATATTTGACTGATTACTGAATCAGGTAAAATTATAGATGAGTCTGCTCTTTAGATTTTCACATCCTAGAAATTTACTTGGAAATTCAGCTTATTATAGACTGTGAATTTTTAGCTCAGCTTGTTGTCAAGATGGCATTCAGACCTAACTCAGAAAATCCCACAGAAGATTTGGTGTTTGCATGTTGGACTTGGTTTGAGGCTGTCTCTAGTGGGGACTGCCTAGCAAAGGCTAGGCAGAGTAAGCAGAACATGTGGCATGGGAATTGTCTTGTCCTACTCTAAGTTATGACAATTTCTACATCTGTATCTTTTTTTGATACTAATTTAAACTGTGTACAGTGAATAACTGTGAAACAATTTATGGTTGGATGTCAAATGTTGTACTGAGAAATGGCTTGAACTGAAAGCAGGCATTATTTTAGCAAAGCCTGATGAAACTTCACATTTAGTCTTTTTTAGGTAATCTGTCTGAAGCATTTAGAATTAAATGTTTGGCAAAGTATTATTTTTGTTAGATCGCTAAACTGAATTGCCCACTGTGATACTTAGATGGGACACAAATGTTGTTTCCAGATTATTCTTCTGCCAGATCTGTTGCCTGTGTGTTTTTAAACGTTTATGATCATCTCAGGTTTTGCCCTGTTTTTGGTAATGGTTATGTGTATTTACTCTTACTGTTTTCCAAGTTCTGGCCATTGAGACATACTGAAGTCTTTTCAGCTCACTTCTTGACTGTACGGTAGGTGCATGGGGTAGCTCATCTTTGAGAGAGCTCAGAAAACCAAGGCTCTGTCTCTTCTTCCAACATATGCTGAATGCAATTAGGCACCAGTTCAGAAAAGGCTTTGTAAACATTATGAATCCATGCCACGTTTTCTGGTCTCAGGAGCTGCCAAATGCCTAAATGCTGTATTCAAGCCAGATGTCTAAATATATGAAATGAATGAGTGAACAAAGTGTCTCCTTAGCAGAGCATATGCCTATAGGATGGACAGACCTGAGGGGCCTGAGATCAGCTCCAGAACATGATGTTCTGCCAACCCACATGCTTGGCCACTAGAAGGGAGACCAGAATATACTCTTTCCTGCAAGTGCTGTGCAAGAAAGCAGCACCTTCACTCTCATGTTTTCACTCTCCTGGTACAGAATATCAAGCCTCAGGAATCTCTGTTAGTAGCATCATAAAGCAAACTCTCCCAGTCCTCAGTGGGTACACCTGCCTCTGGGACACTGAGATTCTTGTTCAGCAGGATCAAACAATTGGAGTACATCTCGGTTTTCCCCTGATTAGCTTCCACTCAACCAGTGGGCTGCCTTGATCTTGTTAGGAAGTTTACATAATTCAAGATACACAGAAAAAGAGCTTCTATGTAAAATAATTCAAGTAATTCACTGACTGTTAAGGCTGCCAAGGTGGTTCTCTCCTTTGCTGAAAATAGAGAGGGAATCAGAACTGAATGTGATACTCATGATTAATGTTATGGACATTAGTGGTAGCGGGCAAAACCAAAACACACTTGAGCAGGTACAGTAACCTACGTTATAAGTTTATTATAATTTACAAGAGTAGTGTGCGTTGAAATTATTTATAGAACATTTTCACTAAGCAGTCTTAGTTTTTGTCACTCCTCAAATGAAATAAACCTGGTCTTTTCTGAGCTATGTTTAAAGCAAAGCAGAAGATTCATTTATATTTCTAATTTTCCTAGAACCTGAAACTTAAGTGATCTTAACAGTTGACTGTCTTAGTTTCCCTTCTACGTAAAGCTTCCTAGCTCCAGATTCCAAATAGTGCATGTATGGGTTGAGATGGACTGTGCACAGTCTTAGGGAAATGCCTGCAAGGCATTTGAACCCAAATGCCATGGTTTTGAATGCCTTATAAATTATTTTATTAATAATCTTGAGAAATAGCTGAATTGATCTGAGAAGATTGTGATGAGAGGTTGCTGGTAGTGTAATAATTCTGTAGTAAGGTTAAGTAGTAGTAATAGTTCATAGTAAGGCATATTAAGGTAATAACACTCTCCTCTGATGACTGTCTAAAAAAACTCTGTGTATAGTCAGATAAGTCTTGAGTAGTTACTCTTCTCTGTAAAAATGTCAAGCATAGAAATAAAATAATTTCAGTGTAGTTAATAAAGGACAGCAGTGATGCAGTGAGCTGTCACTAGCAGAGTGTCTTTTTTCCTCCTAGGTATGGCAATGTGGAGGAAGTGTTGAAGTTCTGCCTTGCTCCAGGATTGCCCACATTGAAAGAGCACATAAACCATACACAGAAGATCTAACTGCTCATGTCCGGAGAAATGCACTAAGGGTGGCTGAAGTCTGGATGGATGAATTTAAGAGCCATGTCTATATGGCATGGAACATACCCCAGGAGGTGAGTCATGAAGACTTGTGTCGCAAGCTTTGGCTTTAGATCCTTTTGAGTTTGGCTCCTACACTGACTTTTTATTTTTCTGCTTGGGTTCTGCTTTGGTATGCACATATGTGTGTATTTATGTCTTACGTATAGGCATAAGATATGCTATACATGCCCACTTACATATAAAAATATGTATGTAGTTGTGTCTTATTCTAGAACAATTTCTTTGTCTTTGGATTCCTTAAAAATGAATCTATTGTCGTGTTCATCATCCTCACTGATAACTCTTCATGGAGATTTTAACCTAGTAGCTGCAGAAATGTGGAAAAAGGAACCATCAAATCTATATTACACATCTTGTTTTGAATTTGAGCCTCTTATTTACCATCATACCCTCTACTTGCTCTTGTGAGATCTCACTTGGAGTATTGTGTACAATTCTGGTGTCTTCAACATAAAAAGGACATGGAACTGTTGTAACAAGTCCAGAGGAGGGCCACGAGCATGATCAGGGGACTGGAGCACCTCCCATATGAAGATAGGCTGAGAAAGTTGTGGCTCTTCAGCCTGGAGA
>JANHGB010039680.1:32022-45171 GCA_026283785.1 Coracopsis vasa
GCCAGGTTGGGCAGAGCCTTGGGTGACATGGTTTAGTGTGAGGTGTCCCTGCCCATGGCAGGGGGTTTGGAACTAGATGATCTCAAGGTCCTTTCCAACCCTAACTATTCTATGATTCTATTCTATGATCATAAAGAGCTGTAATTCTGCCAGATTTGTCAGAGGAGTTCTGCCAAGGGGCAGGGGGTGTTAGCATCTCTCAGTTAAATTGTGAGTGTATTACTCTTGAGTAATTTCACAGCAGAGTAGGGGTGGCTGGTGTATTTCATGCCACATTGCAGAATGTACCTACAACTCCCTTTTGGCCTTCTTTTCCATAAATAAGCAAATGATTGGTCCCTTGTATGCCCAAGATACCGTAGGATGGCTAACCTGGGAGTTTGGTTTGATATCTGATTTCAGTTGTTTTTCATTTCTGTGGTCAGTGGTATTTAATCTATGAACTATTAAGAGCTTTCAACTTTCTCAGAGCCAAGTTGGTAGATTTAAATTTCAGTTTCTGTTTTTTATTTGTTATTTTCCTGAAGATTGGTTGATCTTCATTGATCGCTCGAATTTCAATTTTTTGACTTGCAAGCATAGCATTAACACAAAACTTAGGAATTCCTTTTGCTAACCAGGATATACAGTATCATACATGTATTTCCATAATATTCATCCAGATATGGTGATGATGTTGCTTAACCTTGTACGAAGTTGAGATCTCAATGCAGTTAGGAATTTAAATTCATGAAGAATGCAAAGACAAGTTGGTGTTATTAGTTGTTAAATTTAACAAGTAGTAATAACACCATCTTGGCTGTGCCGATAGATCAGAATAAAATGAGCCTGTTGTAATAAATTTTGAAACTCATTTATTAAACAAAGAAAAATTAATTGTTTCTTCAGGTCACAAAGTGCATCAAGGTGTTTGCAGGGTAGATCTTGTATCTCCAAAGCTGATTTTGTTCATAGTTTTGAAGAGGAATAATAAGTTTTCTTACTACTTCAATCTCCAACCATTTTCCCAGCACAAATGTACTAATCATTGCACTGAACTGCTTGAATAAATTACAGTGCAGATTATATTCTCCCTTCATCTTCACAAAGGCTACTGCTGTCAAACCAGAGCACAGACTTAAAAGATGGAAATGGCAAGTGCCAAATCAGCTTTTTAATAGTCATAGCCTCTTCTGCAGTGTAATGAGATGCCTCTCTTGTAGAGAGAAATCTATTACTATGTGTATGTATAGAGTCTGTAGCACATAAAACCTTCAGTTGTATTTCTCAAAGCTGTAGAGAACCAAATAAACACACACATGCCCACATACTTATTTAAAATATACTGGGAAGCAGTTTAGTTTTCACAGATGAAACAAGTACATGTTTAAGGAAGGCTGGCCTTTTAAGAGAAAGAGGAAAATACAGCAAAAAATTACACTCCCAAGCACTTTAATTGAATCAGTCACTATAAAGAAAGCCTACATCATTAGTAGGATCCCTCTTTTATACATCAAAAGATTAGGAGCAATGCAGTCTCTGCTATAGAAACATCAGTGAAAGGCAGGAGTATTCAGAGTAAAGCAACCTAAAAAAATCACTTAAATCTTGTGGGGCATTTGTAATACAGACTTCCAGTAGGAAGGGGGCAAAGAGATGATGGATGAGAAAGGTTAGGAAGGGATTAGATCAAATTTAGATATCAGACTAGATGGCAATATGTCTGTTTCATCTTCACTTACCTCCAAAGTAAACTAAAGGTGAAATACCAGGGAGGACCATTTTTAAAATCAAACCTAGTTTCAGCTTAGACAAACAGATGTTTGAGACGTCGTTGTGAGAGCTATGCTGAGAGGACAGACAGACAGCATAGCCAAATACTGTTACACGAGTAGATAACTACAGGAGTAATTCTCTATCTAGAAGCTGATGAAGTAATAGACTGTGTAGGTAATAGAAATGAATTCAGTTACAACAGTCAGGACTTTCCATGAAATATGTTATTCCAAAATGTTAACCACAGGACCTGTTTTTTTTCCATGGAAGAATTCCCAGATCACTGAGAAGCCCTGAGTCAGGTGTTTCCAGAAGTTTTATTCTTTGAGAGCTAATAATAATAAGAAAGAATCAGAATCAATTGGCAGTGTGCTGTGACTGCCCTCCTAGGATCAACGTGGGTGGCTCTGAAATACTGAGGGCTTCAAATGGGGATCTTGGATACCATGGTGATTTTTGCATCATAGCTACTTTGATAAATAGATTCAGAAAAGCACTTAAAACCCAATGGAGAGATTTATTTAAGCCCCAGAAGCAAAAGCTGTGCTCTCTGTGTGTCCTCCCCTATGTTTTTTGGTGTTCTTTCTTTCCCTTTTTTTTCCTCCCATCATATTCTCAGCTTTGGGGAACATGCTGAGTTGTTGCTGGTGATAAAGCCAGGGTGCTACATGTGAGTTATTTTCATTCTCCAGCTGCATGGAAGGAGGTGATTACTAAGTTTCATGAATGATTTAGGGCTTGAGGGGAGTCATCACTTTGAAGGATTAACTGGAGTTATGACTGTTTATGCCAGACCTCACTTTCCTACTTTTTAGTATACTTTGCTACCGTGGAAGTCAATTTTCCATTAGCTAGAAAATACTTCCATGATAAAATACATTTGTTTCAGATTAACATTAATTCAGTGCTTTGGGATGTAAGAAGCAGTTGGTGCTTCAAGCAGCTCAGAAACCTAGGTATTTATAAAGATACCTTTTTGATGCGTAACTAAGAAAATTCAGTGCTTCCAATTTTAATTTTAAATCATATCTGGTGGCTGACAAATTCTTTGAGGTGTTTATGACCCAGAAAAGGGTGTTGTTTAAGTAGATAGGATTTTGCTAAGAAGACATATTAATCCTGTGTTTTGTTCTGAGGCAGAAGTGGTAGAGCACAGTGTGGAGCAAAGTGTCTCATTTTACTTCCTGTTAAATAGCAGCCATGGTTTTGCACTTAGATCCCTCTCTAAAAATTTCCACTGCATGATTTTAATGTGATAAATTACTGATTTTTATATACAGGGACTTTTTTAAACCCTTTTTTTATGAGCTGCTCTTCTGATAAGTAGAAATTAGGTTAGCCAGAAATGTAGAGGAGAACAAAAATTAGGGGAGAGAATATTTTGCAATTGCTTTTAACAAAAATAGCAACTTCTCTTTTTACATTACAAGAGAAATTTAATAAGTGGTATTTCAGAAAGGGGAGCAGAGCTTCTCCTCTTTGCAATGAAGCATTAAACCAGACTTCAGAAATGGCCAGAAAGTGTCATATACTAATGACTAGGCCACAGTGGGATGCCAGCAATAAGGTTGTTTCTAGGGCAACTTGCTACTTCCTGCCAATTACTTCTGGACTTGGAAAGTGCCAGGAAATTGGAGAACAACAGTGATATTCATTGGAAGCTAGATCTAAGCCCCACTGAAGTCAATAGAAGTGGTTCCATTGACCAAAGCAGACTTTGAAAGAGACCTGTGGTGACCTGTATCATATTTAATTGGGGCACTTCCGGAGTATGTATGGGTAACAGACTCACTTTGCAGCCAAAAGTTGATAATTACTGTAGGTCATAATCATCTTTGCAATGAGGGAGACTGAATGATGAGTTTGCACAGAAGTGTATCACTGATGTCTTTTCTGCTTGTCTGTCCTTTGTTTCATATGCAGGACTCTGGAATTGATATTGGTGATATTTCTGAGAGGAAAGCCTTGAGGAAAAAACTCCAGTGCAAGACCTTTAGGTGGTATCTTGTCAGTGTGTATCCAGAAATGAGAATGTATTCAGATACCATCGCCTATGGGGTGGTAAGGATCATATTTACATTTCCCATTCTAACAGGTCGGGAAGCGAGGTGCCATAGTGGAAGTAATTCATGAAGATAGTGTCTGGCTCTAAGTAGAAGAATCAGATAAACCTGGAGTCCCTAGTTAAATAATTTATTAGACTGGTTAGCTGACAGAGACAGCTGCTCTGTTGTAGTTTATGCTGAGGTATTTTGAATGTTATCTTCCTCCCTGATCTTTTGTTCGTTTCTTTCATGGCTTGCATTCTACTCAGAGATATTCAAGGCATGATATTTTAGACTTGCTGGAGCTGTCAATTGAAAGGTTTGTGACAGCAGGTGAATTAACAAAATAGGCTCACTATTTCAACTGCAAGCTTCTTAATATTTTAGCCAGATCTTAATTGAGAATCACAGAATCATTTAGGCTTGAAAATACCTTTCAGATCATTGAGTCCAACCACTAAAGGTTGATGCCTTCCCTTATTAAACTTTCAGCCATCTGACAGCAAACCTGATCCACCCTAGAACAGGTATCATCATAGACATCTGCTATAAGAAAGTATTAAACACGAACATTCCAAGCTAATCAGAGCTAAAGAAATCTCACGTATCTAACGCATGTGTAAAGCAATGCCAGAGAGGTTCAAGAATGATGTTGCATTCAACAGAAACTACTGCTAAAATGCCTGTATTTTGGGATCATCATCATCATTACTAGTGTAACAGTAGTACCCTATGTGTCTATGTAGAAATCACGCTTGAGTTGTACTGTGCTAATTAAAGCAGAGACAATTCTTACCTCTAGAGAGACAGTGATCTAAATCAAGAGTGCAAGTGTTCATGATACCCAAGATGAGCACAGGAAGTTACTATGGTCCCATAACAAGCTAGTAGAAGTAGGATGTCCTTTTCACCTTCTCTAAGCAGTGTCATATTCGCAAAAATTGTTTCCTGTGCATTAAATGTTAAATGCATGAGATAATGGTTACCTTCCATAATAGTTAAGAAGGATGCCCAAATCACACCTGTGTGCAAGGAAGCTTTTCCATAGACAGTGTGGAATTTCTCTCAGTGATTCCATGATCTAATCAGATGTGGAGTTTACTGAGGAGAAGGAAGCATAGCAGCTAATAGGTGCATGGTTCTGTTTGTAGGTACCTCTAGCTAAAAAATGGTTGGCTGCAGGTAGAAGATATACTAGATAAAAAGAGGGAGACCAGTGGGGTAACTAAGGTACTCATTGTGTAGTCTCAGGATTAACTCTGCATTATGTAAGTCAAAATGAAAATCACTGAACAGGCACCCTATGATTTTATATTCTGCTGAGACTTTTTCATCAGCCTTTGAAGGTTCCTTGCTGGCAACATACAAACCAAAAAGAAGCAGAGTTTGTTACAGAAATACTGAACTTGCTTGTCAGCAGAACATGCATATTTATGTACTTCATAATAACATACATGATGCAGTATTTCGTCTGCAGTATGAGAGTAGCCTCATCAGCTAAGCAAGATGTGAGGAGTAGGCCTTATTTTAGTATTTGTACTATCACAAAAGTAGTAGTGGACATCTATGGCAACGTAAAGGTAAAGAGGAGTGTTTTATGAAACAGAGCTTACTCTTATATAAAATACTGTTTTATGAAACAAAAAGATCCAGTGCCCCAATCTTCTTAGTAAAGTGCTTGGATCTCTAATTTTCCTTCAGTCTGCTTTCCTGTTCCTTTGCATGTCTTATAATGGAGTAAGGTATGATATTTCAAATCAAGTCAGCTGCTTGCTGATTCTCTAAGTACTTCGTTCATCAACTGACTTCCCTTTTTGTAGAAAATAGAGATATTGCTACTGTAGCGTTGTCATTAATTTTAAAAACTACTGAGTAATTACAAAAGTTACCTGAATAGGGGTGAGGGTTAGGGTATAGGCATCTGCAGTGTCACCACCCATATTTATTTCCTGAATCTTAAATTTCCTCCTGTTCTGTGAAAGTTAGAAAATAGTTGTATCATTGATGTCTAGTTTATGCTGTGACATACAGCTAGGATTGGGGTTGTTGGCAGCAGGAAGGTTTGGAAACCAGGTTTCTTTCTGAAGTCTGCAGTACTGGTAGAGGTAGAAGAAAATGGTGTCAGTGGACCAAAAGCTGATGTGTTTAGTGTAGGGACTGGTTTCCTGATGTCAGCTTGATGTTTGAGATCATCTTGCAAGTTGATAAATTTCTGTGGTCTCGTTTATCTTTGTGTTCTGTAAGACTCTCAGTGAGAGGGAGCAAATGGCAGTATTGATTAATTATTTCTGGTTTTCAGCATGTGGATTGGGAACCTCGTTATATTTTTGGTTGTAATTAAGTCTTGGTAGTCTAAAACTGCATTACCCAAGTTACTTGTTGGTTGCCACAATGCCGCTAGATTTTGGAAAGAGATAGTTTTGAAGAGTCTGGGCCTCAGATTTTCACACACCATTATTAGTTATCAGGCCATTGTCTTTTTTGTTTCTCTGGTTTTGTAAGGATTAATTCTCTACAGATATTCTAAGTTAATTTTAGAGTTGTGATTGGGATAAAAGTTTGAGAAATTAAATCTGAAGAGTACATTCTAATTTTTTTGTTGTCAGGGTTCATAAGGCACCAGGCAGCTGCTGTTAGGGTTAAAGTCATGTTTCTTTTCAGAGCATGAACTCTAAAGTCTCCATACCTGTTATAATGCTGGGTCAGCCCGAAGCTGCATGCTGCTGTTGGTCAAGGGAGGTTTTTTTGCTTCCTTTATTATGGGGATTGTTGTACAAGAGGTTATTCCCTTAGGGCTAGGACAAGCATTAGAATTTGAGTTTGTGGAAGAGGTTTTGAAAAGCCAAATGTAGTGACGGATCCAGGTATGAATTATTAAAGCTGATATTTATCACTGGTTTGGATAGAGTGGTGCCTAACACCTGATTATGATTAGAGTCATGGTTGTGGTTATGTTTATGGTTAAGAAATAGAAAGCTTTGAGAAAGGAAACTTTCTTTAATTCTTGAGGCTAGCAGCTAAGAATGCATTGATACCTCTCTAACATTGGGATTTGTCCTTTCTTATTACTGAATTTAGAGTTAAGTTTGGAGTTGGAAATCTTACTTCACAGTTTCCATTTTATTCACTGCCTGGCTTCAATCTCGAGCTTGCCCACACTTCTTACATATTAGTGTACTTCCAGACTTCCTTTCTAAGCATATCAATTTGTTTTCCTCAAAGGAGTACCCTGTACACAGCTGACAGGACTGCTCAGTTAATTACACATGGTTGCAAACCACATCACCTCTTCACTCCCTCCATCAGACAATTCTCTCATGTTCTCTGAACTTACCTTACACCACTGAGCACCCATGGGTATGCAATCCACATATTTGGCCTCACACTCTAAACCTTCCAGCTATCTGTGCTCATTAATTTAGCACGTCACTTTCAGAAAATTCTGTCTCAGCATTGCACAGGTAATATATGGGGCTTTGTGATGACCAGGGCCAAGTACTTTGCAGTCTGTTCATCGCTAGACTGCTGTTTGTGGGCTAGCCCGGAATAATGCAAAGAAGAGCTAGTGCATACCAATTGGCTACAAGTCTGTAAGTGTCAGCAGAAAGGAGCTTTTTACAAGAAGACTCTGCTGAGTGATTCTGAAAAGCTGTTAATTATAGGGCTTTCTCCTGTGTTTGCAACTCCAACCATACTGCTCAGCTAGCTGCGTTGCTGCGAAAAAATTGTCCTGTGTATGTAGTGTGTACCAGAGATGTGTTAGGCTTGATATTGTGAAAAATGTGGGTCAAAAATCATTATTATCTCTGAAGGCTTTTTGAAATTTACCCTCCCTGAAGCCACCTGCAACATAATTGAAATCTGAAGTGTTATATTATCTACAGGGCAGAATTTAGTCCAAGTGCTTGCTCTTCAGTATCTTCACCGCAACAAGTATTTTTAATTTTGCATATTTCCTTGCTCAACCACATATACTTTTTTTTTTTTGCAAAGAAAAAGAAAGTAATCACACCATCATTTGCTTATGTAAGACATGCTTGATTTCTTTTTTCTTTCTGTTTATTTTAGCTGCAGAATTCCCTGAAAAGTGATTTGTGCCTTGATCAAGGGCCAGACACAGAGAATATTCCAATCATGTATATCTGCCATGGAATGACACCACAGGTTAGTTTCTCTAATGATCTCTGACATTGCTGCTGCTCTTAGACTATGTAGGAGGAACCATCTTGTACCTGTCATTGTTTTCCTGTAGCAATACCTCCATAGGTTCTTTAGTAGCTCTTTCATAGGAAGCTAGAACATTATTTCTGCCATAAATGAAAATCACTGGTATATTAACGCTTTGACAGTGAAGCTTGTTTATTCATTTTGAAAGCATTTAAGGAGTGCAAGAGTCATCACTGACCAAGATTTGTTGGTAAAAGCTTTCATTTCTGATCTTTAACTGTGTGTGTTGTATGAATGAAATAATGAGTTTTAAAACATTTTACATACACACTTATGTACACTTACAGTTTATTTATATATTATCTGAAGCAACATCTTATTTACTTGATAGATTTACTGTCTTTTTCACAAATCTGCAATGTACAGCCACCTTCTTCACACCATACAGCTGTGTTAAATTCCAAACCCTGTTTTTGTGAAAGCCTTTTTCTAAAGCTCCTTTTGTTTTTGTTTCCTTTCTCTGCTGTTGTCCTGTTACTCTAGTATATGCCAGACTCAAATTACCAAAACCTTTCCATTTTCTTACACAACAGCTGCATTTCTTAACTTGGCAAACAAAAGTGTTAAGACATTTTGCCTCCCTAACTGACTAAGTATATGGCCATTGGTAAAAGTGTTCCTAGGCAAATCTTGACAGTAAAAATAATGCTACATGGTCTAGAACATGCTTGTCAAAGACAGATGTGCAGATTATCTAACTCTGAAAAGTAACATAAGCAAAAATGACATAAAGGAAATGGATGTATTTTTAGGAGTGACTGGAGAAACTGTAAAATCCTTCCAGTGTGAATCAGTATTTTTTCTCTAACTACCTTTTGTATTTGCTTTCTCGAAAGGACCCTATTATGCTCCACCTAAGTTATGGAATGTGGCTTTGCCCACGGAATTGTCAGTTACATGATTTCACTATACAATAGATGAATCCTAGTATCTCAGAAATAAGCACAGAGCAACAAGGTAGTCTTGTCTTCTCTACCTGGATCTCCTAGTGAGCTGGGTTTAGTGAAATGCAGACATGACTGTGTACTTTTTGCCAAGTTACACATGCTGCAACTCTGTTCTGTGTTGGCTTCCTTCGCTGAGGGCTTTTAATATTGATCACTAGTAGTGCTTGAGTTACGAATGATGAAGACAAAAATGTCTGAAAATCCCATCCATCAGACTTGCTTACTGCATGGGTTGTGGTTTATTTGTCACATAATTATGTGGTAACCACTGTTTGCCTCCAGGAGGTTTTTACGTTAGTCCTCATTCTTTGCAAAGGAACTATGCAATTCACCCATGAGCCAGAGTCATTATTCTTCATCTTCTGGGAGGGCACCATAGCTCTCTTCTAGCATCTCGTCTGTGATAACACCACGCTGCAGGCATGGGTGTAAATTCCAATTAGAAATTTTCATTATAGTTGAGACAAACAACAACAGCAACAACAAAAAGTCACTTCAATTAGCACAGTTCAGTATACACCAGATAAAGAACTACCTTTGAATGTCAGCTGAGGTTCTGTATAAATGAGATGGCAAATAAACAACAGAGGGAAAAAAGACAAGGAAAACTTTCCTTGACAAGATTCTGCTCCTTTCATAATTACAGTGTTTGTGTCTCCTTCCCATTACTATGTATGTAATTTTGTAGCTAATGATGTTAAAAACAAACCCCCAAAAGTCCTATATATGAGCAAGATAATGAGTGAGAACTTTCTTTAAAAGAGGAGTAAACTTTCTCTATGTAAAGGATTATTGTATTAACAGGAAAAGCACTAACAAACATTATTTGGCATACTTCTGTGAGATTTCCACTGCACCTATTGCATCTCTTGCTTAAACAAAGCTGCAGCTATTTACTTTTCCTCTAGCATACTGGAAATACTTGAATAAATATTCCTTTGAATCTTAATGAACTTGCCAGTATCCACAAAAGGTATTGGTGAGATGCTAATTCTATTCTAGTAGTCGTGAAATGCTATGTATAGAGGGTTCTTTTGCTCACCTGGCCATCTTTATGAAAACAGATTAGTTGAAAAGGTGAGTCCCCTGATTCAGGACTGCATGTCAAAGGGTTGACTGAGGATTTTGGTAATGCTGTTCTTAGTTCTGGTGCAAAGTTTTACTCTTGCAGCTTACCATTTATGGTTTTAGAGCTGCCATGTGGAGGGCTTTGCACAATTGAATCTAGATGTGCATTTATATATTGGGCTGCCAGGAACCATTCCCTCATATGCAGTTTAAGTTACTGGTTTTAGTTACTGCTGTAGCCTCTCTTCTAAATTGGGTAACTTCCTTTATTTTTCACTAACCTCTTTCAGATGGTATTGGATTTTCATGTTTTTGCATGGGAAATGGCTTAGATGAGATATTTGACATCAAGTAATATAAGTGTACATATGGCCACTGTTTCCTTTTAGCATGTTTTGTGCAAGAAAGAAACCACTGAAGTCAACAGAAAGGGAACTGCATAGAGGACATTAAAAATCCATGCTCTGTTTTTTGCAGACAGTATCAGGAACATCATATGTAGCTTCATAATTAAATTCAGTTCACAAAGCATAACTTTCTAAGCTGCTCATCCTCCCCGGATTTTGCTGCTGGAGTATATTGCTTCCAAAGCATCACATCCTTCATTTCTGCCTTTAGTCACTACCAGTCCAAAATCAACACTGTTGTTACTACTCCCATCTGTGCAGCAACATACTGTATGTTGGCACAACTCCCTAGACTCATCAGTGGGAACATCACTACCACACCTGAGCATCTGCTCCTTACTTCTCATTGCCACCATGGCTACAGGACATGATGTGCTTGATGTCAAGGCCATAAGGTGGGTTTGGTACCTTTGATGTGCTGATGGCCAACCATTTGGAAGGGGCTTTTAGAGTATGTCTTATCCTGTCATATCAAGCCTCTTCTGCTGTGCAGTGCTGCTGCTTCTCAGAATAGCTGAACAAAACTGACTTCTGCATCTATTAAAAAAGTTAACATAGTAAATGCAACTTGATAAAATACTTAACAGCTAAAATGGGTTCCTACTACAGTGTTCAGTGGTGGTAGAAATCATGTTGCTTTAATTGCATGAGAACAGCTCAGAGGCAAAGCACAGAGTCCTCAGTTGTTCTCTGTCAAAGAGAACAACTGGAGACAGCTGGGGGTGTTGAGGAAGCAACCCCCTTCAGTGGAACGATAGAGGGAAACAGCAGAATTGGGAGATTAGGTGGACTGGCAGTAGGGGAGAAATCAACAGGAGATAAATATAAAGAAAAGAAGGGAAGACAGAAGAATAGTAGTGGCAAAACAGTGCATAACCTCATCTGAGGTTGTGGGGGTTTTGTTTGGTTTTTTTAAGTGGCTTATGCACACAAGGATAAAGGTACTGTTTTAATTCTGGAGCTTAATGAAACAGAGCTACAATTCAGTCATATGTTTAGGCCTTAAAGGTCCATTTCCAGCAGTGCCCCATTTTGCATGGAAAAGGTTGTTGCTTATAGTTGCAGTAAGTACTTGCCCCAGGCCTGAGTGCATTCTCTTACTAGCTCAGGGAACCGCCTGAGCCTGGATGTTTTTTGTTTAAGTCTGCTGTTTAACCAAGCCTGTAATCTTGAAAGCAGACTGATGACAGCGTGTCACTTGCATTAAAACTACTCCTGAGTGATAATTCGTAAGATTCTTTGCAGAGAATGAAGTACCACATTATTATAGACTTTTTACCTATTGTATAACAAACAGATACCATCAGTCAATGAATTGATATGTTAAGTACAGATTTACCTTGAGAAGTGCTTGTGATTGAGGGGATAACGGGCAGTTCTATGTTCCCTTGTTCAATAGCTTCTGGCTCATATATTTCTCAATTTATAAGCAGCTAAACCACAAAACTCATCCAGGGATGTGAAAGTCAATACAAACCAGTTAGATTTTGAGGAATTCAAATTGAGGACTGGGGTCAGAAGATTCAATTGAGAGAATTACTAGAAAAGAAATGCAGGCGAGAAGGGACACCCATTAATATCCTTTCATATTCTTGCAAGAAACTGCAGAGCTGACACTCAGAAACCAATGACTACAGCCCTGTCTGATGCGAATTATTGCGTCTCTGCTGAAGGCAGCGTAGGCAGGCCAACAAGTAGAGCTATGCCATTTACACTGTGCGAGACTCTGACCTGAAAGCCTAATGTTGTATTCTAAGCACAGTGTGTGACATACTGGAAACAGCAGTTACAAAAACTCCAGTGAACTTCTAAAACCTCTTTGTATGATTCACGAGTGCTACTTGTAAAATGTTATTCATATATATTTTTGTAAAAACTATTTTTTTCTTCAATCAAAGGTATTAGCATGGTGCTTGTTCATACACAGATATTTCTTAATTTGTAACCAAAATCTATATGACTAAAAATGGCTGTCACTGAAGGATGGTTATATTCCAGTAAAAAAGTACAGTGTATAGTTATTAGTCCAAACTGTAAAACCCAGGGGAGGGAACAATTCATAAATGTTCAGCAGACAATTATCAAAATCATTAAAATTGCTTTGCATATAACTTTGGGGGAAAAAGGAAGAAATTTGTCAGTTTAATTATTTAGACATCTCTAGGGTAAAGTTAGTGTGATCTTGAGGTTATTGAAACATTACAAATATGAACATCTCTGTCAAGATGTTTAATTTTAATGTCTGTTGCAGTGTTAAAAAATTTTCTTTAGATTCCTGTGCCTAATGAAATTCACAAATTCACATTGTATTGGACAATTGTCAGTGCCAGGAAAGCTGGGAGAAGAATTACGTGCTTTGTTAGAATGAGTGTTAAGGGAATTTTGAAGCAGAAACAGTGGCCTTGCTAGGAGTGGCTTTTGTGTTTGTGAAGTATCCTGACCAAGAAGCACTATGTACCATTTTATAAAGAGAAAAATAGACTGTTCTGATTGTGGCTGGGATAGAGTTCATTTTCTTCCTAGCAGCTGGTGCAGTGCTGTGTTTCGGCTTTAGTTTGAGAATAATGCTGATAACACACCAATGGGTGAGTTGCTGCTGAGCAGTGCTTACACTGATCAAGGGCTTTTCAGTCTCTCATGCTCTGCCAGTGAGGAGGGACACAAGAAGCTGGGAGGAAGCAGAGACAGGACACCTGACCC